>VKOC01002185.1:0-13055 GCA_009364415.1 Spea multiplicata | reverse complement strand
GGCCCCCTCTGGCCCCCCCCTGGCGACGCCCCTGGCCCCTACGGCAGTTACTACTTCCCAGTCTCTCCCTGCAGTCACACTGATGTTTGGCCCCACCCTTTTCTGCTTTCCAGTCCCTCCCTGCAGTCACACTTATGATTGGCCCGCCCCTTTCCTTATAGCATCCACACTGCTCAGCAACTCAGAGCTACTCAGGTCAAGTGAAATGCAAAATCTCGGAGTATTCCTTGACAGTGGTTTGTCACTTAAACGTCAAATCTCCGCTGCAACAAAATCTGCCTTCTTCCGCTTGAGGAATATAGCCAGGATAAAGCACCTAATTCCACCAGAGGATACTGCCACCCTAATCCATGCATTTATGACATCTCATCTGGATTATTGCAATGCACTATGTAGGCCTCCCAGAAAAAGAACATCACAAACTGTAGTTGGCTCAGAATGCAGCAGCCAGACTATTAACAAATCAACCCCGCTCTTGCCATATTACGCTATTTTACGGTCTCTCCATTGGCTTCCTATCAAATGGAGAATTCACTTTAAGATAGGTGTTTTGTCATTTAAAGTCCTAAAGGACCAGGGACCCTGTTACCTGCAAGAGCTATTAACACCCTACATCCCTACTCGCCCCTTCCGATCCAGACATATGTCTCTTCTCTCATTACCCAAAGTACGCACAAAATCTGTCTCCACCACATTCTGGAACTCTCTACCACTATCAATCAGAGAGGCCCCATCTTTAGAGACTTTAAAAAAAAAAAAAAAAAAAAAAAAAGACTTTTCTCCCAATCCTTCAGATAATTCACTCTTTTTCTCGTATGCAGGTTTGAGTCCCACTGAGAGAAAAGTGCTATATAAATGCGTGTTGTTGTTCAGTTGATCAATACCTGCGATGCTGTTTCCATATGTTGTTTATTTGATGTATACCCTCAGTGCTGAGTTTACATGTGATTTCCAGTTGTTCTATACCTGCAATGCTGGTTTTGTGTGTTTTGTTGATCTATACCTGTATAGCTATGTTTCCATACATTATTGTCTACCTGCCAATACTGGTTTTGTATGTCTAATTATATGCCTTCAGTGCTGAGTTCACATGTGAATTTCAGTTGATCTATACATGCAGTGCTGGGTTTTTCTGTTAATGTCTTGATCTATACCTGCTATGCTATGTTTCCATACGTTTGCATGTCTTATTCGGTTGATCTGTACATGCAAGTGGTGTTTTATGTGGTGTTTATTGGATCTATACCTATTTTTGGGTGCGGGAGCGGAGGGAGTGATTGCATGCTAGGGAACGTGGAGCAGGGCCCATTTTTTTCAATATAAAATGTATTGGCTACAGCATCTGATATTTTTATATATTGTCAGCAGGGTCTAATGTTTATATATATTGTCAGCAGGTGATAATATTAATATATTGTCAGCAGGGGCTAATATTGAAGAAAACTGACAGTTCAGCTGTAATTTTGAAATCATATTTCAATCATAGTCTTTACTTCAAAGAAATAAGTACATATTATGTAGTTAAAAATGCATGTCTAACGTGTGTATGTATATATATATATATATATATATATCTGTGTGTCTCTCTAGATGGCAGAAATAATAAGATGTGGTCACCCTACTCTGTACACCATTAATGAAGCATCTGTATGGCAGGTTGGGTACTTAACCATAAGGTTTGGTTAGAACCTGCAAATATGCGCAATAAATATACAGAAAGGATAGCACATCCTAAAAAGCATATACATTCAGATTCTGGGATGCTGCGTAAAAGACCAACATGTACACACAACCAAGCAAAATTCCCTGGTGATGATATCTGCCATGCACCAAGCACTGGGATGTCCGGATGTGAAGGACGAATGAGCCCAGCACAGAACATTACATCTTTCGGATTCAGGTACAAATAGGCTACCTACGGGCCAAGCACTGTGGACAGAACGAGTTTGAGCTTGCAAGATGCATTAAGATAATGAAGAATTGGTTTGAGTAGTTACTGCAGAAATAATTCGGGCAGGTGGTATAATAGGTTCAGGAGTAGAATTTTTTGCAGAGGTAGAAGTATAAACTGTCTGGACAGAGTATCGGCTTTTACATTATTGCATTCAGGTCTGTAGGAGATGATAAAATTAAATCTAGACAGAAACAGCATCCAACTGGCTTGCCTTGGATTTAGGCTTTTGGCTTTACTGTGGTATTCTAGATTCTTGTGATCAGTAAGGATAGTAATAGGTTTACATGCTCCCTCGAGTAAATGTCGCCATTCTTGAAGAGCCTAGATTATCCCAAGTAGCTCGTGATTACCCACATCATAGTTACAGAGATGCAGATGACTTTGAAACTTTTTGGGCTGTGAAAGCACTGCCCCAACTCTGATTTCGGAAGCATCAACCTTAATAACAAACATCTGGATGTATCATTACAGAAGCGGAGGAAATGCATGTTTCAGGAGAAGAAAAGCTTGTTTGGCCAATTCTTACAGTCAGACCCTTTTTTGAGGTGAGAGGAGCAACAATCTTAGAGAAGTTTTTAATATATTTCCGGTAATAATTTGCAAATCCCAAAAATGCTGCAGAGGTTTTAATGCCACCAGTTGAGCCGACTCCAAAATGGCAGATAATTTAACTGGATCCATCTCAAACCCGGAAGCCGAAATGATGTAACCCAGAAACCTCAAACTGACATTTCTCAAGTTTGACTGGAGAAAGATGTGTACGTGTTTTCTATGCGTTTCTAGGTCAGGAAAGTGGATTAAAACATGATCAAGGTAAACAATAACAAATTACAATATCTCAAAAAAGATCATTGATAAATTCTTGAAACACTGCCAGAGCATTACACGGACCAAAAGGCATTACTGTATATTCGTAGTGTCCCATGCATGTATTGAAAGCTGTTTTCCATTCATCCTCAGGTTTTATGCCCGCTCAAGTCCAGTTTGGTGAATATTACTGAATTCCTCAATCGATTAAATAATTCAGGAATGAGGGGCATGGGACATTTGTTTTTAATAGTGATATTATTGAGTCCTCGATAATCAATACATGGACTGCCGTCTTTCTTAGCTACATAAAAAAACCCCCTGCTCCGGCAAGAGAAGTGGATTTCCGTATGAATCCCCTTTTGAGGTTGTCTTGGATATATTGTTCTAGAGCCTTGGATTCAGGAAGAGATAACGGGTATCTAAATTATAATACTAAACATACAGAATCTGTTTTAACTAATAACACACAAACTAGTGTAATGTTCTTGTCCATAGTGAATACTAAGTAACACAAAAAGTAGTTTTTTAGATTGGAAACAGTGAATCCCTAAACTAATTACTTCAACAAAAGCTAATGAGTGTCAGGAGTTAGCAAACCTGGAGTCCAATCAATCAATCAATCAATGACATTGGATTGAATGTGTGTTTTAGGGATACTTTGCCATAAAAAATAAATATTTTGAGTTTGCTATTCTGAAGACGCATCTGCTGATATGAACCATGCTGCACAAAAAAATAATTCTCAGAAGACCTACAATCAAGAGTTGTTGATTTACATTACGTTGCAAAGGGTTACAAAGTAATCTCAAACAGTTTACATATTTATCAGTTCACAGTTAGACAAATTATTTATAAACATAGATGATTTAGTACTGTGGCGACACTCAGTAGAAGTGGGCAATTAACCAAAATGGCTCCAAGGGCACAATGCAGATTACTTGATGAGCTAAAAAAGATGACAACCCTAGAGTAACAACTAAAGGCTTGAAGAAATTATTGGAACTGCTTAACTCTATTCGTAAGTCTACTGCATAAGGAATAGCCTTATGACAATCTCCTTATGTCAGACTGGGAGAACAAATACATTTGGAATGGGCACAATGAATTCTTACAGCATGTTCACAACAATTACTTAAATGTTTGTGTTTTTGAGTTTAATTTTTATTTAAAGAGTATATATATATATATATATATATATATATATATATACATAAAGAACTGAATTTACAAAATATGTTCTCAACAGGATAAAATTATTAAAAATGATATTTTCCCAAAATGTTATAGTATTGACATTGGTGGTGTTAGTTATTACTAGCCATGTAAAGTGTACTAAAACATTCTAAACCAAACACATTTTTGAGGTGCCACAATATCATTGTCTGCGGTTCAGAGACCAAGGTCTAACAAAAAGCATAGCTCCCAAGTGTTGTTCTTTAGGACCTAAATCCTTCCACCTTACTTTCATCCCTCAATATTCCTATTTTCTCTGAACTTGCTGGATATGAATGTATCAGTGTTCTACAGCCTTATATGTCACAATAATATATTTATAGAAACAGCAGAAAAAGGTTTTATAAAACAAGCTGTGAAAATAAAATGTCTTGCTTCTTCTAAGTGTCTTTATATAACTGATTTATATAAACAACTATCAGTATGCTGCACATTACATAAAAACATCTTTTAAATATCTAATCCTTAGCAACACCTCTAAAACCACTTATGTCACAACATTAGCATGGACTTTACCTATATGGTAATGATCTTGTATTACAATTACTTAACAGCATTATAGGACCTGGGGAAAACAATTCACTGGGGCTCATACACCTCACCCCCCAAAAAAACAACCATGATGTTAATCAGCAGAAACATGAGTATGCATATGTGTGTACATGTAAGAGTAGGGGAAGCTAGCTGCTTTGAGTCTGGTGGGCAATTATTGGATGTCCGGTAGTGGATGCCAGAATACATATACACCTGCTCATACACACCCCTTACAGACGGCTGCCCATTACACACATATGCACTGGCCATATATTTTGCCCTTACACACACACAGCCCTTACGCACAACTGTCCATACACATATGTGCATATACACATAAATACACTGTTCTTACAGATGTCTGCCCATACACACACACACACATATAAACACACACTGCCCTTATCTACACCTGCCCATACATGTTACACACACATATGCACTACCCATATACACACAAATACAGACCTCTGCTGAGACATCCACTCCTGGGAATATTAGAAATTGTCTTTAACAACTATTGCTTCTCTAAAGTAATTTCTGATGTCCTTCCTCCATGGCATTATTTTAACATGCTACAGACCAGCAAACTGCTAGATTTTTAGATTATAGAGGTGGTCATACTTGTTGATAATTAATTAATCAAAGGGCATTTGATCAGCAGCATCTGTCTACTGTCATCTTTATTTCTATGGAAGCAGTAAGGGTGTACTTAGTTGTTCACACATGGCTTCTCCATTTTGGCTTTATTTTTGTTGAATAAATCATGACACAGTGTCATGTGCTGTGGTTCTTTTGAGATTCTATTTACCTTATTGTTATACCTACTAAAGAACAGATGATTGTTATTATGTCCATATGTTTCAAAGAAGGTGTACTTTCTTGTTCACACACACACACACACACACACACACATATATATATATATATATATTCAGCAAGCTGTTTCATTTATGTTTGGGTTTGAACAGTAAAAAAACATAATTACCTTTTTGAAAAGCTGATTAGATTAATGGTATTATGATAATAATGACATGCATGCTTAAAGCACTTTCTATTTTAAATAAACACTGCAGCATTTGAATAATTCTTCTTGACTTCATTGGGCTATTAATCCTGTGTGTCTGTGGTGATAAACCCAGAAAATCCTGGATAATCCTGTAAGGATTTAGATTGAGCTGGTAACATCTATAAATACATTTAAGACTGTCAAATATCCTTATCATTTAGGCAGAATAGTAGCACCTTTCCAAGTAGCATTACTACATAAATAATAAAGTTTTTAAATCTCAATTGTTTTACCACATCACCTTTGTGAAATTTATAATTTTGTATACAAGTTATTTAACGTGCAAGTATGAAGAACATTTTAGGGCCTATATATTTCAGTTTCCCTTGGAAGTATAGGAGAGGAAAACATGAGATTTGTGATGTCAAATTGTTGTTTGTTTTTTTCACATCTATTTTTAAAGCATTCATTTGTATTTATAATGACTTGGCTACCCAGGTGTGACAAAATATATGGGGGTCCTTAGTTGGTATGAATGAGGAGGCATCTGTGAATGTATATCTTCCTACTCCCTTCTGTACTACCACCAGCAAGAAGATGGTGAGATGGTGCACACTTGTTGGAACTATGAGCCTATGTGTGACAGTAATCAAAGCAAAGCAGGGCAGTATTCTAATGACCTCCAAGATGACACTGGTTTGCTAAAGAAGCTGAGCGTAAAGGTGGTGGACCGGCCAAGCACGTCTCCAGACCTAAACCCTATTGAGTATCTGTGGGTCATCCTCAAACGGAAGGTGGGGGAGAGCAAGGTCTCTAACATCCACCAGCTCTGTAATGTCATCATAGAGGAGTGGAAGAGGACTCAAGTGGCAACCTATGAAGCTCTGGTGATCCTTGTGTGAAACGTCTGACCTCTGTGATTGCCAACAAGGGTTTTGCCACCAGGTACTAAGTCATGCTTTGCAAAGGGATCAAATACTTATTTCACTGAGTAAAATGCAAATTCATGTCTAACTTATTTGAAATGCGTTATTCTGGATTTTTGTGTCAAGATACACACTGGCACTCACAGGATATGGATTCAAAAAGCTTTATTGTTCCAATGCAGGTGGCAATATGTTCAAAGTTTCAGTCTCCAATTGAGACGTTTTCAAGACTTGAGGGCAAAACGATTTCCCCCTGATTGGAGGTTTGGGGAGATATCTTTACCACAAGCGCCACCATATTGCCTTCAGTTGGTGCTTTCACTGCAGTGTCACTATTTTGGTGGCAGTTCCTGCCGTGTTATGTCTGCGGAGATGCAAGCTAAGAGAGCGGATAGCAGATTAACAATTGAACATAGAATAAAGAAGTGAAAAGACAAGGGAGAAGATAATTAAGATGCAGAAGTGGTTGGCAGAAGCGAAAATGGTCGGCAGGGAAGCCTTCTGATTTCTGGTCCTAGAAATCTTTGTCTTCTGAAGTGAGTGTTTTATCTCTGGATAAGTAAAACATTAAATAGTTCAATTTATTCCTACAGCAAGTAAAGTGCTAGGAAACCGATGACCACATACACACACCAGGACAAGCTCTGCCGCATCGACACCCAAACACACACACCAGGATGAGCTAAGCAATGTCTTTGCCTCAAACAGGCTCCTTGTGTCACCCCCCACTAACACATCCATGCTATCTCACACATATTAATTCATTAATTAATTTGGAAATATTAATTCCCTCATTCAGATCCTCATTCGCTCATTCATACACCTTTTGTATTTTCGTATATTGTTTGTGCTATGCATATTTGCAGGTTCTGACCAAACCTTACAGTTGAGCAGCCCCTCCTGCCACACAAATGTGTCCAGAGAAGGTTTCAAACTGCTTGAGAGTCTATTGTTGGATTAAATGCAACGCAATCCCACTGATTCAGATTCTTGGTAAGCAATACTGTATAGCCATGAAAAATTAGATAGGACTCGCCAACCTTGGGGTACTTTGTTTTGTTGGTAGACAGCTACCTGGGAAAAATAAGTAGTGTTTCTTATTGGAATATTTATTGGTTTTAGTAGTTGTATGCTTGTTTTAGCAATGCCCGAGAAAAATTGCTTCAAGGCGCTATGTGTTAGGTACAATCAGTTGCACAGAATCTACATTTAACTAATTTAGGTTATAGTTTGAAAGAGCATTCTTCAATTAAAATTATGTGTTCCCCTGCGTATTCAACTAATGTAATTATTTCAATAACTTATATTTCCTAAAAGATTTGACGTTATCCTTCATCTAATAATTTGCTTCCAATAGTCCTACAGGTAGCATCATGAGGGAAAAAGTCTAGTACTTTTTATTGTGATTAAATATTAACATGTGCTACATTAACATCACAGAAAATTCCCAAAATGAAATTTGCATTAAAATAATATAATAGTATCACAAAATCCTTCACAGTGCCATGGCTCTGAATCACAGTAGAGATAATCTATTATTTTCACTCCTCTATTTGCAAAGTTAAAATTAAATTCCTTATTAAGAAATAAGTCACTAAGCAAAAAAGCTAATTAAGCATTACAAGTACAACAAAGTGGTATGAAAGTATATATTTAGGATGCTATTTTACAAATTCAATAGCAATAAGATTAGTTGTGTGCTGTAAACAGAAGTCACTTGGCAGTTGGATACCTTTTAACATGGTAAACCTGCCAAGAATAATTTCTTTCTCCATGGATTTCGGTTATACATAATATGTAAACAAAATATTGTTAATAAGTACACTTATTACACCCATTATTATACAATGTAATATGCTAGTTAGATACACTTTTGTGTATGTATCTCTATGTAACCACAGTTTGCAACTGAGGGAATTGCATTCTTATTTCATAGATTTTATTTTTACAGTTTATTGAATTTTTGAATTAAACATTTTTCTCTGGAAGTGCATGTGACCAAGGACTGAGCTAATCAATAACACAAGTTATAAATGTAATAGATAATAAAGAATGGTAGATTAACAGAATTGTTGTGACAAGTAAAACCTTTGAATTAAATAGAGGCAAAATGATTTTATTTAAGATAATATATTGCATTCTAAAGAATCTGTCAGAAACAATCCTACTCAAGTGTACCACACTATTATGAACAAACGCAGACTACAAATCATTGCCATTAACAGTGTCTGGTCTATGTATATAATAAACCTTTAGATCTAGTCTATGTGAAATCCCTCCTCACCCTCGACTATAGCTTTAATTTGTATTACTTTTTAACCCAAATGCACCAGTCCATCACCGGTTGGCCAGCTAAAGTATTTTTAGGCACTTTCTCTGCTGGTGCTGACAGTGATAGTATGTCATCAGCTTAATAGGCTAAACAATTGGCAAAAAAATGGCCTGAAAGCAGTCTGGATCACATGTTACCAACACTGTTATTTCATGCTAAACCATTCCAGATTATGCGTTGGGTAGTGGAAGAGGATACGTTTTCCAATGAGTTCAATGGCAATGTCTTCCTCTTAGGTCTTCTTCTATCGGGGACTTGCTTCCTAAATCTATCCTCATTTAGCCTGAGCATGTGGAATCAAGCGCTCCTAGTAGAAATGTTCACACCAAAGGCTTAGCATCATCTCATCATTGTGATTCTACTGATAATCTGCAATTAAAAAATGCTCTAACGTTCAGATATTCGATTAGCATTTTAATTTCTTTCTATGTAACAGCAAATATTGTTTATATGCCAGGTTGTCCACACTTGCTTGTCATTTACAAGATTACAATATATATATATATAATATATATAATATATATATATTTATATATATATATATATATATATATTGTAAGTAGTATATAGAAGCCAACAAAAAATATAGTACATTGTACTCTGTGGCTTTTATAGTACCATTATTTTTTCTGTATATGTGAGTGTTTAGGATAATTTAGTTTGCAAAAATCACCATAATTAGACAATAAAGAAGATATTTTTATACAATTTTAATCTGTCTGAAATTAAATATACACAAATATACACAATATTTACGTATTTAAGAATAAAATCATTTCTTAATCACGCACGATACAAGGTTAACAGAGGCATACAGGGGAAACTTGAATGCGTATTTAATAAGAGAAGTATAAAAAAGCTATGTCTAAATCCCTTGAAGTGATTAGAAATATAGATGAGACTACACCAGAAATATTTTTGACAAGATGATCAAGAGACTTAAAGTCAGAGATTTCACAACAAGATTGGTACACAGCAATAAAGCGAACATATGATACTATACATTCCATAATAATTAGGGAAAATTATTTTAAACGTATTGATCGTTGGTATCTGACACCCACTAAGTTGAAAACTATGTACCCAAACTCATCCGATAAATGTTGGAGGTGTAATATGGAAAAAGGAGATTATAAACATATTTGGTGGTTTTGCAAAGAAATAAGATCCCTTTGGGACGATACATACAAATTTTTGGAAAAAATTGATAATATTCCATTAAAAAAATATTAAGATTGTTAGGTTACATATCCTCCCTGACAATTTATCTTTAGAAAGAAAAATAATAATTATACATGCATTTGCGGCTACAAAACTATTAATTGCTAGATCATGGAAAGAAATAAAACCTATAAGTAAGAGGCAGTTGGAAAAGCAACTAAAGTTGCAGTTGCAAATGGAGAAAGGTATAAGTTGGATTAGTGTATCTCATATACTAAGTCAGATATTTATGAGGACTGGATTAAAAAACTACGAGAGTTATGAAATACTTAAATTGGGGCTAGCCCTATACCCGGCTTCATTAAAGATGTGTTTTTTTTTCTTTACAATACATACTTGAAAATGAAATGGAAGGTTCTTCCGATAATACTGACTAAACTAAAAGTATAATCACCTGCTTATGACTCTGTTTATATGTTTTTGTTTGTTAATGTAATACGTTGTTGCTTTTTTTTTTCTGTTATATGAAAAATCAATAACTATGACTAAAAAATAAATAACTATATACACATGTACATCCTCTGTGAGTAAGGGATCAGCTCTGCTCTAAGATATAATCCACACCGATGTCTTAACATATACCTCATACTCCAAATATCATTTGGTTTTGTATAAATAGTTATTTTAAGAATGGTTTGTCCTTTCCTATTTAAGATATATGAACTAGGCAGTCCATCAAACACACCCTAATCTATTGAAACGAGACATTTGCCCCAGGGTAAAACATTATGCACACAGCAATCAGAGCAATGCATGTATGGAAAGTAAGATGGAAATGGCATTAACATAACACTAGCCTGGAAGCAGAAGACCGTGTCAAATGGTATGTCTTGCATTCTAATAAACACACACATATAGCCACAACACAGAACGTATTTAGTTGCTTAAGGATATCTGATCAAAGAAAAATGATCTCTGTCTTTATTATTGCATATGCTTTGTTAATTTTATTTTATTGTTTTTGTTGATGGAATATAATATTCTTTTTACTATAAAAACATTAAATCAATCAACACACATGACAAATCCTGAAATTATATGAAATTAGCAATTAGGAAGTATCAATCAATCTGCTGTTGAAAAATACACATAGTGTATTTGGCCAAAAAAAAGCTCTTTGGTCCAACTATTGCTTTCAAAAACTGTTTGAGAAGACATTTTATAGTTTCAAGTTATGTTTTTCATCAAAACAAGAATAAACATATCTTGAATATACATATCTTGCTGTTAGACTTTTATTTCACTTGAAGGCATATGGACTGTTTTGTTTTTTTAACAATTTTACATAAGAGAAGGAAATTGTCAACCGTTGCAATTTATCAAACACAGGATGTTAACCAATCGATAGTTTGGGATTTGATCAACATTTTTGCTAGTTATGTGAAGTTCTCTACATGAGCGAACACATCTATGGAACATCAAACCATAGAAAGAAATCATGAAAGCTAAAAGATATATTTCTGCAACAAAATGTAGGTTCAGTGACTGATAAGTAAGGTTGATGGTAGAAGTAAGTAGTCCCCTCTAAGCCACGAGGAAACATTTTATTTTGGTTTGTAACAGTGGCTATAATTTTTCTAGATACTAAAAGGCAACTGTAGAGCAATAAGCAGGATATTACAGGAAGCAAACAAGGATAACTAGCATTGTACATTGCATGTAGGAGTTCATGTTGGGTTAACACCATAACTTGCAATTGCTTTTACAATTGCCTTTGTCCAAGAAGAAAATTACTATCTCCAGGGGCTTTCAAAACTGTATTTTGTTAAACCTTACAGCTATCTATTTTTATATACTTATTGGATTTTTGAAAGCTGTTGGAGATGCATTCAAACAGGATTTATTTTAAAAGGTAGAATAATAAACAATTTCTAATATATAACAATTTATCAAATGCAAGAATTTTTGCATGTTATTTAATTTAGACCAAAATGGCAAAACATATAATAAATGTTCTATTAAGTAAGTTAAGGTGGGGAGTATGTGATGAAAAACACCTCCATTCGGAATTAAGAAATAGCAGAGGCATTATTAAACACTCATCTACACCCACCAGACAAGCCAGAAGATTTGCTTTTCCCACAGAAATCTTGTAGTGCTACCGCCACTGCAGGGGATTCTGGGAAGGGATATGCAAACAAGGCTAACAATCACCTTTATGCTGTATTAAAGTAATATTTTAGCAAACGAAAGAAGTTGTTTCATTCAGTATGAGAAGTGCAAATCATAGTTATATGCTTTTTTTTATAGTTAGAATGAAAAGATAATTGAGAAATGATAAAGGTTAACATAGGTTTTGCCTGTTGACATTATTGCAACATATAATTATTAACAAATAATAAAATACTGAAAATGCTACATTTTTGTTGTAGTTTTTGTTATTCACATTTGTTAATTAAACAATGCTATTATTCTACAAAAATCAAGTTAGACTGTGTATATTTTGTAGTAAGGAATAATCATATGTATTAGTTTCTCCTAGTATATAATTATATTTGAAGAAAAAAAAAACAACAGTATGTTTGCTGTATACTTGATTAGGGTAATATTTAAGTGGCAAATGTGAGGGTATACACCACAGCTAAAACAGTAACATAGTAGTTGGAGTTGATAAAACAGTTCTTGTTCTATAATTTAATCTGGAGTATATCCCATATACCTGGCAAAGCTCCTTGCTGATCAAGAGGATTGTTTCAATGGTGTGAACCCAATATTCCCAACGTCTGGTCACAAATAAACCCTTCTTTTTTGATGCTGTCCAAATGTTTAAAATTTGCTTATGAACAGTAGTTGATGAGACACCAAGCAAGAGTGTGAGGTAGAGCAGATTAAGTGAAAACCCATCCTGTCATTGAGTATTTTGGCCCATCAGACAGCTCACCAACCTCTACTTATAACTAAAATATGTAGAAAAATATAGTTTTTACTTCTAGTGTTCATTGTTACCACACACAACACATGTTATTTATTATGGCCATGTGTTTGGAATGATCTTATGTGCATAATTAAAGTAAGATCATTATTTGTTGACCTCAA
>VKOC01002183.1:0-12681 GCA_009364415.1 Spea multiplicata | reverse complement strand
TAGCTGAAGGAGCATTATGTGAGATGTAGTCCTGCAGCAGCTGGAGGGCCGAGTTTGGAGATCCCTGCTTTAATGTATTCAATCACACTTGAATCCTCTCCCAGGTCATCCACATAAAGGATGATGGGAAAGTTACAGACTATTTTAACTGCAAGATCACCTCCATACGGATGAAGATCAGGTCAAATACCTCCCTCCAGTCTTTCTTGAAAAAATGTTTCTTTTCTGTTAAAAGGCTGAAACAAAGAGCTCAGCCACTGTAATCCGAGGCGTATCCTAACCAGCATCCAAACTCGGATTGTGGAGTAGAGAAGTGGATCGGCTCTAATTTGTGATGTGATTTCCGTGCAAGGTGTGTGCAGAAGATCCTGTACCGCAATAATGGGGCTTAAATGTTGATCAAGTGTATGATCCGTGTGTCTGAGTATGAGATCCAGTCAATCGCATAATGGTATATGGCTGACACTTTATAATCCCTAATGGCAGGGAGGTTCTAATTTTGTCTTCTATCAAGATTTTCCAACGTATTAACTCCACCGAGGCACATGGCATGGGGGTAATGTCTGTATCTGTTTTACCCTAACCACATCTTACCCTCAATGCAATTTAAATAAATATATATTCAAAATGAAAACAAATAATGTTTAAAACAGATTAAAAAGTAGTATAATATATATATATAATAATAATATATATACCATATTGGCCCGATTATAGGCCACAATCCCCCCCATTTTAAGTCTTTAAAGTGGGGGTGAGGCCTATAATCAGGGTTTAGCGCAATTCGTATCGCCCGACGCCTGGGACATGCAGTTGCGGGTGCCAGGCAGGTGTTTTTTGTTTGTTTCTTTATCATTTGGCCCTGCTGCGGCTGGTGGACGTCTGCGCGATGCACATAGACAACCTCTGCTGCTTCTCGCCACTTCCGCAGGGGCTTCTATGCCAACGCTCAGTCAAAGAAGCCCGGCGGAAGTGCCGTCAGCAGCGGAGGTTATCTGCAGGTATCGCACAGATGTTCACCGGCTGCCAGTGCCAGTCGTTGAACATCTTCAATCAGACAGCCTCCGCTGCTGCTGGCACTTCCGCCGAGGCTTCTTTGACTGAGCGTTGGCAAGAAGCCCCGGGGGAAGTGGCGAGAAGCAGCAGAGAATGTCCAAGCGCATCGTGCAGACGGCCAGAGGATTCGGGTCTTGACCCAGAGAAGCAGTGCTTCACCCAGCAATCCCCGGGTGAAACCCAGAGAGTTCCCTGGTATGTATATAACCTATGCTGACTAACTGCATTACAGATACCCAAAATGATAAAATACATGTATTACTGTTCATTAGATAAAATACTGCTTTATGTGTATTTTTTCTCTAAAAATAATTTTTCCTTTAAAAACTTTAACGGTGCGGCCTATAATTGGGCGCGGCCTATAATCGTGCTAATACTATATTATGTATATATATATATATATATATATATATATATATATAATAGGATTCATATATTTTAGTTTTTTGTGATTAAATCACATGATTTAATCTTAAATTCCTTGTATAACTAAAAAAATCTATCAACTTTACTAATATAACACTTTTTAAAAGCCACCAACAAAATTGGGAACAATTCATTTGACAATATGTCTTCCTGAAAGAATAGATCTATGACACTACTGATGCACTTCACAAGAGCTAGGTTGCTTATTTTAAATAAAGCTTTGTTATTAGGTTTACAGCAATTAAATGAACATATCTGGTGCAAACGAACTTTTTTATTTTCAATAAAGCTTTTGAAAAAAAACGTGTGCTTTCTTCCGCCCTGAGCAAGGCAAGGCATGCCGGGACTTGTAGTTTTCCATTCCTCTCCCCCTCACATTTTCCTCTCCCGGCCGACACGGAACTGAAGGGGGGTACCAGCCTTGGTCAGTATTAAATACATCATTCGTCTTATACTGTTATATTCCATGTGGGGTTTTATGACACAAGGATGGGGCTTTCGCGGGTAAAGCTTTATCTGCCTCCTGCTCTCATTATCCTCATTATAGCCTTGGGTTGTGCTAAAGCAGAAACCTGCTGACACATATCAATGGGGGGGTGTATTTCCTTACAGAGAAATAGTGGAGCTGTCTGACTCGTATCCTTTAATAAGTATGAAATTATTCACCTTCATTGTCCTGTGTAATGCAAACTTATGTCACCCATTAAATTGTGAACCCGGCCCTATATGACATAGTTATACAGTGTAATTGTTATTGTATTTAGAATTTTTAATGTAACGACATTTTATTCTGAGACCCCTCAAATATTCCCATACTTCCTGATATTGTCTTTTCCTGTTTGTCATTGTCCCGATCATATTTTTATTTTAATATAAAGTGGCTCAAGATCCCTGGCTTGTGCTTTCGGTATAATAATGTACCTCTACTGTGCCAATAATTTATTTAGTGCTTTACGCAGTGCTTGGGTTGTGATAAACCCCCCAAATTAAGACATATATATAGGGATATAGTCAGAAATAACAAGATATCTTAAGGGGCCAACTCGGCCCTTGAAGGTTTATGGGAGTTGGTACTCCACTGTGTTCCGGGGGGTCTTTAAAATATTAGGGTCCTTAGCAATCCTCCGGATTACTGAATTAAACCCAAGCGGCAAACCGATGAAGAAGACACATTTTCTTTACAATGGTTTATCTCCGCAAAAAATGACCATGATGAAACAAGAACTTTGTGTGAAACGGATGGATGTAGATGTATGACAGTTGTGCAAAAAACCCCCAAACAAATCAAAAATACTTATTTTTCAGTACCCAACAAAGCAAATAGATATATCTATACTGGTATTGGTCCTAGAGTCTTTAGTTGAAGTTGACACCTCTTATTGGAACAATATGAAAAACGTGTAGAGTCACATAAGCTTTAGATGGAATGAAGAAGACCTCTTGGGTCCTAAAAGCTTTTCCAACTCTACGTTTCACCTTTTTTTAGTGTAGGGCAGATAGTAACAGATTAAAATTGGATTGCAACAAATTAAACATCAGAGGATGCCTGTAACCCAATAATAATTTAGCAAAACTATCCGTCTATGTCAGGGGCGTCCAACCTGCGGCCCTCCAGCTGCTGCAGGACTACATCTCCCATCCTCCCCAGCCAGCCCCTTAGCTGAAAGAGCATTATGGGAGATGTAGTCCTGCAGCAGCAGGTTGGATGCCCCTGATCTACGTTGTTATATCTGTGGGGTTAGCTTTGGCCTCCTTGGAGCCGTACCTGTGTCTTACCATATGAGATAACATTTAAGGCACTGCAAACTATGCATATTCTAATATGACCAATAGAAAATCAACTCAAGAATGGTTGTTGATTATCTTCATAGGGTTTAGGCAGATGTTTTTTTTTTTAAATTGTGTAGGCATAGGAGTACAGACACCTAAACTACTTTAAATCTGCTATAGACTACAGTAGCAGAAAGGTATTGTTATCTCTGCAAACAAAATGACATTTGTTTCTTTATAATCCGTATGATTGTGACGAGCACATCGCCGACTATTAGCTGCACAGATATATTTTAAATGACTGTGTAATGGTTTCCATTCATTAAATCCAATGTGTTATAGGAGACAGAGACCAGTTTCCTCAGAATGGCTGCAGACTCCATGGAAATCGACGATGGACTGTATAGGTTAGTAAGAAAGAATTTAATTTCATAATAAAGAAAAGGTTGTGTTGGGTAAAGGTCAATGATTTTCAAAGGAGGTAGTGACTTTGCTGCTGATCTTTTTATAATTACAAGTTTTCAAGCATTAACTAACAACCTGATTTCTTTTACATTCGAATTTGCTTACCAAGCTATTGGATTCTGTTCTTGGATGTTTTTTATGTTTTTTTTTCATTCTGTACTCTTTTGTATGTAAGTATACCTTGTTTGTGTTTTCTCATCCAGTCGGCAAAGATATGTTCTTGGCGATACAGCCATGCAAAAGATGGCACAATCTCATGTCTTCCTGAGTGGAATGGGTGGCCTTGGCGTTGAAATAGGCAAGTATCTGTTCAAATTAAGTATGCATGTGTCTTTTTTTTGCACAGACTTTCTTATTTTGGATAGTTAAACAGCATACTAACTACATAATTGCTTATATGAAGCATCACTATATATTACTATAAAGTAAGAAGTAATAAATTGGCTTTGCTAGAAAATTGCCATTGACGAGCTACTTTGTATTTTTCGGTTATTCCAGTTTATTTGGTTCAATGTCTTAGAAATCACACTTTTTTGTGAATAATTTGACACAAACACACATTTTTATGTCATCCAAAAAAAAAACAACCTCATTTTAAAGATATTGGATGACATCTGTCTGCATAGACAGAGTACCATGCTGTAAAATTTATGTTCCGGCAAAGCTGAATAATTTATATGCATTCCACAGCCTAGTGGTAACTTAACAAATTTATAGTATGCCATGATTGAGTTAAGTAGCTTAAATCGGATCTATCATTTTTCGCACATCCTACATTTGATAGTTTTGTACAATAACTAAACCCACGTAGAATAATGTGTGGTTGAAGAAATCCAGGTGCCTGGTGGCTATGGTGACTAGGAACTGCATCACCTGCTGGATAAAGGGCCAATTAGAGCCATATTTTATCTTATGTACTGATGGGAGGTGGAAGCTCAGCAAGGTCACATGACTCGGTAGTATTGAGGTGCCAGCTATTGGCGTTTGTGACTGAGGAGCACATTTGGCAAGCCCTAAAAAAATGGAATATTGATGAACTTAATATAATTTTGTCTGCAAAATCAGTAAATATCCAAATATATGTATAGCTGGAGAAAGCTGACACTGTTGTTGAACAGATAACCTAGTTTGCATTTCTGCCTTTGTTATATGACCCACCAGTGTTAACGCAATCGTTATTTGGTAGATAAGGGTTGCCACATGCAACATCTAAATAATATACTATTGAACGTTATGACTGTATGATTAGGGTTTGTATAAATCATGGGGTGTTAAAATTGTAAGTGTGTGGTTGTGAAGTTCAACATTATATGAATTTCTCAATAGTAAAGCAGTTTTTCCCTCTTATATTTTGCACCTTTGTCCTAACAAGTTATTTTAGCTTGTGTTTAATTCTTTCTTTCAACTATGTCTTGTAGCCAAGAACATTGTGCTAGCTGGAATAAAGGTAAACACCATATACATTATATATTGTATGTTATATTTATGTTTAGCATTGTTATTTGTGAACAGTGAAATTTGGAATTTAGACTTTTTATTATGTTATTGTAGAAATTGTAATTGTACTTCGTCTTACTTCTGTATTGTATTTTTGTATTAACAATGTATCAGTAAGAAAACGTATGGCATTGTACATTTCTTGATTAGGATCAGTAACACAAGAAAGCAAGATTTCTACTTCAGATTTTTTTTTGCAGGCTCTGACAATCCATGATACCAGGAAGTGTGAAATTTGGGATCTTGGAACTAATTTCTTTATTCGGGAAGAAGATGTGAAAAATCATAGAAATCGGTTAGTGCGCTAAACAGTCTTTCTCTTTAAACTGAAATGTAACCACAAATCTGACATTTGAGTGCCTTATAAAATACCAGCAGGTAAGAGCTGGTAAAGCAAAGCAAAAGAAACCTGTTTGCTATTTTATTTTTCTTCTCAGTGCTCCTTGTCACTTAAAATACTTCATTAAAAGATGGAACAGCTTCTTTAATGTACTATTAATATGTTCTGATGTGTTCTGTGTGTAGTTAATTTATGTGCTTCTTACACAGGCACTGTAGTTTAGAAGTATATTACAGTATTGTACATGAAACAGACAAACTTAAAAACAGTGTTTCTTTTGTTGAATTGGTGTTGGTTGTGGGTTGAAATGTTGCAGCTTATTTTATTATTGTCCTTCTGAAAAATGGACCATTGAGTGGCTGGCATTTATTCAATAAACCTGGAATGAGCTACTCTGTTTGACAGTACCCTAATTGCAGGAGCAATGAGAGCTGTCAGTTGCAGAAAGCATGGTGTTTCTTAAAACGATATTGAGGACCCCATTGTGTGCAAAATAATGTTTAACATTTACAAATTCTCCCCATTTATCACAGAGCGGAAGCATGTCTTCAACACATTGCGGAACTAAACCCGTATGTCCAGGTCACATTATCGACGGAGCCGCTGGATGAAACCTCCAGCCTCTTGTTCCTAAAACAGTTCCAGGTATTCGTTCTGTAGCTGGTATGCCATGAATATGTATTTTTTTTTTGGCCCACATTAAGAAATTTACCTATTTGGGATTTTTTGAATAATAGGGATGTTTTAGGTTCTTTTTCCCAAGTGCTTTAGAAGTATCCAGACTCTGATCTGTCAGTTATATCCTAAGCAGCCTTTTGAACTTTCTTGATCCTTAATCTTTTATGGCAGCTTTGCAGTATTTAATGGAGAAGCACAATTGGGTGTAAAGCACAATTTCTTTATAGACTGAAACTTGTTTTGTAACTGTTTTTGTTGTTTAGTGTGTGATATTGACTGAAACAAGACTCTCGATGCGCAAGATGATCAACAACTTTTGCCACTCTCAGCACCCACCTATAAAGGTAAGAAATAAAGAGTTTCATCCACAGCTTTTTTTTTCTAGCACTATGATTTATTTTTTTTGACATGTTGACTTTTTTATATGAACAGTTCATCAGCTCAGACTGTTACGGTATATGCGCTCGTCTGTTTTGTGACTTTGGGGATGATTTTGAAGTGCTGGACACAACCGGTGAAGAAACAAAAGAGATATTTATTTCTAACATTACACAGGTAAGTTGAGGAAACCCTATCATCGAACAATACAATGTGAAAAATACTTGGAAGTAATAAAATGACTTTGTCTTTAGAGTCAGCATTTCCTAATATTATTATAAAGGTTTCCTACGTGTATGAGGATTCTCTGCCAGGTCTTTTGCAGCCACAAAGTTTCATTCCATCTTTTATGTACATCTGTTTCCTTTGGCTTCACACTCTATTAGTGCTATAAGTTATTGTGCAGTTTTCTGCGTCCAATGGTAGTTGTATTTCTCAGCAACCATGTTATAGTAAACAGAAACATATAATTTGGTAAGATAATTTGACCCACAATGTCTTCCCAAAGTTTCCTGCTGTAACTTTATTTTTGTTCAGGTTAGCCTTATGTCCACTCTGTCACTGTATAAAATTTTACCGATTCAGCAGGGAGACTGTTATTGGACAAGCCATACTAAGTCATACAAAATATCACACGAATGACAGCAATGGTAACCTCCAGATCAACAGATAAAGCAGTTTGAATGAAATGCTAACCATATTACTGTATACAGCAATGTATATTATACTCAACAAGAAAAAAAAAACTTTTTCACATGGGATATCCCCTTTACATTTGTGCATAGTTCATGAGAGTGGTGAACATGTTCATAGCCTCTTGATGAAAATACGGTATTCATTTTGCAGCTATGTAGTCTTCTTTTCTATGAACACTTAATGCGCACGCCTTAAAGTATAATTGCTGTATTTTCAGATTGTAGCATGATCTAAAGTGTTTGGTTTTTTTTGTATCATTGCAAGTCTTCTAACGGAGAGGTGACCTGCTTTGAAAACCGGCCACACAAACTTGAATCAGGGCAGTTTGTGACTTTCCGGGAAGTTCATGGAATGACGGCATTGAATGGATCGGTGCACAAAATCTCAGGTTAACTGCCTTTTCTTCACTTTTTTATGCATTTCTCTTCATTCTAGTATTGTCCAATCCAGGTGAATAGCATACCTGCCAAGAACATGTGAACTCACTCCATAGCAACAAAATGTCGATGTGTTTTAGCAAAAATGCATCAATGGTCTATTGTTTCTTCCTGAAATAAATTATTATTATTTTTAAATGTTTGCTATTTTTTTACTCAGTTACACTGCTAAAATCTTTGTGATTCAGACAGAGTAGCAAATAATGTTCCAGGTCGGTAGTATGGGAAATCTAGCATTCATGCATCTATAGTTAATACTTCATTAATATTTTTCTTTGCAGTTCTGTCCCCCTACTCATTCAGCATTGGAGATACATCCGACATGGAGCCCTATCAGCATGGAGGAATAGCTGTACAGATTAAAATGCCCAAATCCTTTTTGTTTGTAAGTAGCATTACTATTTGATGAAATTAAACTCACAGGTGAGAATCATTACACAGTAATATGAATGCAAATTCTTTCTTTTTTTTTTCTGTCCAGGAGAGACTAGAAGAGCAATTGTTAGAGCCAAAGTATCTTACTCCAGATTTCAGCAAGCCAGAGGTACCCTTTATAAAGACATTTTATTTCTTACAGCCGTATGAAATGCAATCGTACTTGCAGGTTTTTGATTTGACACCAGATACAAAGTAGGGCAACAAAGTCAAGAGTCAGCCGAGATCAGGGCACCGGGTATGAGGATGATCAAGTCCAAGCCAAGGCCAGGGAGGCAGAGATCAGAATAACCAAATAACAAGCCAGGTTCAAACACAGGAATCCAATAACAGAACACAAGACACTATAAGTATAGGTAAAGCCATTAGAGGGCGATGTCCAAGTGAGCTCTGAAGGTATTTATGCAGTGTGGGAGTTGATTAGCACCGATTACAGGTTTTGACGCCAAAATGGTGTGACGTCACTCTGTCTGCATCCTGGGGGCTGTCTTGAGTATAGTGCGCCAAGTTTCAAGACCTTAACCTGCTGCTATAGATATTAGGATTATATAAAGGCATCACTAGAGGGCACACAGAGCCAGAAGAAGGTCTCTCTCTACCATGCGGCTGTAAAGGCTGCTGTGTGCTGAATGGGGGTCTCCCTCTCTTCCTCCACATCTGCTGTGTGTTGGATGGGGGGTCTCCTTTCCCACCTCAGCAGATGCTGCGGCTGCTGGGGTTTGGAAGGGAGTATATTTTTCCTCCATGGTGGCTGTAACGGCTGCCGTGTGCTGGATGGAGGTCTCCCTCTTCTCCTTGGCTGCTGCTGAGGTTGGTAGGAGTTGGAGGAGGGTCTTCCTCATGTCTGCAGTGGTGGCTGTGTAGTACATTGTTAAATCAAAGATTTCATCAAAGTCTCCTCACCTGTTGAACTAAATATTGTGCAGGGCCAGCTCAGTCCTTCTTCTGGAGAAACCTGTTTTATAATGAATAGTGAAACCACAACTCTCCCTTTAATGAACAAACCCTTTGTCTACCTTTTTTGTTCTTTTTGCCAAACATTTTCTTTTCCTTGCAGGCACCTTTGAATATTCACACTGCAATGCTGGCTTTAGATCACTTTCAAGAGAAGCACAGCCGACTACCAAATATAGGGTATTTCTGCTTTCTCTCCAAATAAATAGTGAATATTATTCTATAAAGCATATGATAACCAGCGACGTATTCTGGCCTAGGATGGCAGGTTCAGGGGGCAGCAGTCTCCCCACCACAAAAACGGGGGCGATATCCCTTGAGTGATCTGTCCCTACGCTGTGCTGCTTAATGAGCCAGTTACATTGATCATTGATTACCTTACATTTATCTTCCTAACACTATAGAAGCAATGCCGAGCAGCCACACCCTTCATAGAATGCATTGCTCATTTAAGACAGGAAGCACAAGGGTATGATGTCATATCCCAGCACACCGCAGTGCAGATGGTGGCCATGGAATGGTCGACTGAGGATGCTAACCTGGGTCAGGCCTAGGGCAGCGGCCCAAAGTAAATATGTTGCTGCAAATAGCATTTAATCACAGCTTTACATATATCAAAATTCTACACAGTAAAAAAAATACTATGTTCCTATAAAACTATTTGTTTTCTAATTTTTTGGTAGGTTTTTATTTTTTTTAACCCCTACCTAACCCTATCTAATTACCCACTAACTAACTAAAAAAATAACCTGGGGAATCAATTTCTCACAATCACAGTGAGAAGGAGAGAACAGAGACAAAAGTGACCAATGAATTACCAGGTACGTCATTGGTCTTCTAGGGATATATTTTCACAATGTACCTGGTATGTCATTAGTCACAAGGGGGTTAAACTCTGGTGTTGAAGACTGTATTATTTCAGTGCTTGCTTGTTTGAGGTAAAACTGAAAAGAAAAGTACTCCTTGACTATTTAGTTACATTTTAGCTGATGATATCTGTGATCTGCGCAAAAAAAAAAAGAGTGCATTCAATTCAATTTGTGTCTTTCAATAGGTGCCTTCAAGATGCTGAAGAGATGCGGATATTATCAGAATCTGTCATTGAAACTCTTCATAGCAAAGTGAGTTTTGCCACTGTAATAATCATTTGCTTCTGTTTCTTAGTGTTTCTGTTCTTCAGTTGTTTTAAAAAATGTCATTAACTGGATTTTATATCCAGTGTACTTGATATGTTTCAGAGAATGTTTACAACTGTAGTATGTACCTCATTCCTCCTCAATCTCCTGATATATTGAATTGTGAAAAGTTATCAGAAAAAAAAAAACTCCAGAAAAAAAAGTGGGTGCCCAAAGGACGTCCATAAGGACATCGCTTTGAGACTACCACGTGTAGATATATTTCACCTAGATATGCATTCCCTAAATGGATTGTTTTATTAATATCACTAAATAGGGTTTGTGTAGGCAACAGACTCAATGTATTGAAATTGTCACTGTTTAGTTGTATGATTAAATTAAATGTAGGATTAAATGTTATAAAAAGTTGACAATACATTAACTGAATATTGTTCAAAATAAGTTAATAATGACGTGTATGCCCTCTATTTTTATAGTCAGATTTTATACAAGCTGCATCTATGTAAAAAGAATGGTCTGCGTGTTTTGGCAATGTCCATGATCTAGCAGGTACATAGTGGCTGAATAATGGTAGCAGAACTCAATTTAAGAAATACAAGCCCTGCACGGCTTCAGAATAACTTTATGGTTTATTTAGTATATGGGCGAACAGGCACATATTTGTACATTATTATTTGTACATATTTTGATAACATATTGTTTTGCGCTACAGCCACAGCTGGATGAAGTACTTGTGAGGTGGCTGTCCTGGACGGCAAGAGGGTTTTTGGCTCCTCTTGCGGCAGCTGTTGGTGGAATTGTTAGCCAAGAAGTTCTAAAGGCAGTTACTGGGAAGTTTTCCCCGTTGCAGCAATGGGTATGTATATTACCATCTTTATTTTAGGACAAATAAGGTTATTTAATTATTTGTTATTATTTGTTTAACCCTTTTGTACCCAGTGTTTCTTTGTACCCCAACACTCATGCCATAGGGTGATGCTAGTGCATACTTTTATTTATTAATAATTATAAGGCACACAGGGTAAAGCAAATTATAAATTTTCAAAATATGTATTAAGCTCTATCACTGCTTTTTTATTTTTCCTAGCTCTTTGTGGATGTTATGGATGTTGTGGTTCCATTGGAAACGATCAGTCGCGAAGAGTTCCAACCAAGGTACAGTTACACCTAAATTCTACAATTGAGAATGTCTTTCCAATGTTTGTCTACAGAATTGATTGTATGCACGTCAGAGCAGTTTTTAGGATTTCCACATTTTCATCTTTTATGACACTAGTGCAACACGTCAGTGCTTTGGTTCCATCGATATATTGAGGTCTATTCACTAAAATATGATTTGGAAAAAACTTTTGAATTTGCAGCGCCAAGCTTCCGTAAGTTAACTTACCCCATAAATTAATACTCGACACAATCACTCGACTACAATCAAGTTGATGGAAGTTGAAAAGAGCAAGCATCTCATTAACCTACAAGTTTCCAATGCGAGTAACCCCTCTCTCAGATAACCACCTCCACATATATGTGTTGTTAAGTTATTAATATATACCTTAATGTCCTGGTTATAGGCCGCACTTTTCCCCCTTAATTTAAATCATTCAATTAGGTTTCGATATTTAGGATGGTGAGCGGTGCAATTTTACCTCTCCTGTGCTGTCTATTTGCGCTACCAGCAATGCAAGTTGATAAAATTAGTCCCGCCGTGTTCTGCGTTACTGATGGACCATGCTATTGGACGTTGCGCCATTTCACACATCTGACAGAATAGTTGAGTCTTCTCCAGGTGAAGTTTTGTGAAGAAAACCCACAACCCACACAGTCCATATTTTTAAAAGACAAACTCATAAAGGGCCTGCCTTTCACTGGGAACCGTGAAGCCCTTCAAAATGGATCCTTGGTTGAAATGTTCCTCATGAATTAAGGGGTGACCTTAAAAATGCTATAAAATATTGTAGCCCCACACTTTAAAGCAGGGGTGTCCAACATGAGGCCAGCCAGACATTCAGGTGGGGGCTGCATGATATCTGCAGTGGTAACCACATGTCCAACCATTGGACCAAGGGGGGCACAGGGCAATTGCCCCCTCCAAAATAGACAGAGGCATGCTGCAAGTGTAGAGGTAAAAGTCCAGACATCTAGTTTCCAGGAGGAGGCAGGCTTCGACGGGGGTCATTCAACATTGCATTGCTTAACCCCGCCGGAGTAGCGCCCTTAGCGTGTTGCATCCAAGACAGGCTGAGGCTTTGCTAGGTAATTTGTGTATTTGTGTATGGATGTATGTGTATCTGGTTATGGTACTGTGGTGTGTGTGTATAAGTCAGTGTGTGAACATGTGTCTTTGGATATGCTTGGGTGTCTGGGTGTGTTAGTGTGTGTCTAGGTATGTTAGCGTGTGTCTGGGTATTTTAGTACATGT
>VKOC01002182.1:0-36427 GCA_009364415.1 Spea multiplicata | reverse complement strand
ATATATATATATATATTAATATTGTTATTTAATTTTTTGTCCTATTTAGGTGTGTTACTTACTTTAAATAAAAGTGTTAGATTTTTTTTATGGTGGGTGGGTCATATTCGGTTTCGGTCAGGTAAATGCTGCATTTTCGGTTTCAGTCCAGAATTCGTTTTGGTGCATCCCTACTACTAAGCCAGACAATGAAGTGGTAGGCCTACACCACATCAATGTTTGGCTTAGTATATAGTGATAGGAGTTATGCTGCACTATTGTCAATGTATGGCTCAATGTATAGTGATAGGGATTACGCTGTACCACCGTCTTTGTCTGCCTCAGTATATAGTGGTAGGTGTTATGCTGTACAACCGTCAATGCCTGCCTCAGAATATAGTGATAGGTGTTATGCTATACCACCGTCAATTTCTGCGTCAGTATATAGTGATAAGTGTTATACTGTACCACCATCAATGTCTGCCTCAGTATAGAATGATAACAGTAATGCTGTACCACCTTCAGTGTCTGTATATAACGGTAGAAGCTATGCAGTTTTAAAGTGTGTGTGTGTGTGGGGGTGCCACATACAGGATCCGCCCCAGGTGCCAAATACTCTAGGTACGCCCCTGGGTTTTGGTATTATCAGTGTCTTAAATTCATACTGTACATTTTAGGAATATATATAGAAGACTTTATTATTTAAGAAACTGTCTTTTTCAACATTTCATTAGCTTTATGTCATTCTATATAATGTTTCTTTGAGGACTAGTCAAGAGACCAATCCATTCCCTATGCTGGTATAAGTGGCTTCTATCAATGTCATGTAAAGGATGTGGCTTTCTTTTTTTTAACTCTCTCAGAGCTCTATAGAGTGATCAGATTAAAAGACCAAATTCACAAAAAGACTCCCAGAAGGTTAATGAAACAGAAAGGTTTTTCATGCCTGGATTTATGAAAGGATTTTGATTCCTTAAAAATGCCCCTTTATCCTTATTAACTGCTCATCTAAGATTTCCATGGAATAAAATAATTGTTTTTCATTTTGAGTTAAGTGTTACAGGGACATTTCAGCCATAATATGCACTTTATTGCAAATGATTGCTGAGTCATTTCTTTCAATCTATGTGACCCCCCTCTTCAAATGCTTTCCTCACCTCCCAACTACTTGCCATGCAAGAGATGTGTTTGGCCGAATACGACACATATGATACCGATCACCAGTGACAGAGAGTGTTGCTGAGAGGTCTAATGAGATCAATAAGTCCTCCCACTCATTTCAATTCAAGAAGCCAATCGTTAGTTTAGCTCTAGGAGAAGACAGGGAGATGCAGCTTCCACTTAAGGAATTCATTTTTTTGTTTTACATTTTAAAGAATGCATAGTAAAGTACTCTCAAATTACTTTAATATGCATTCTTCTGTGTTGAGGCTGCACCTGTAAAATGCAAAGTTTTACTGTTCAATTGAACAATGCATAGCTATAATAAGCTCAACATAAAACAACCCTTGTTTTTGACAGAATCTCTGCATTACTCATGGCTCCATCTATCGAAAGATCATGTTATTTCACACACTAATCCCTCAGTTAATGCCACTTCCTTCTTTCAGATCAACTGTTTACAATCCCTTGGTGCCTCATCCAAATCTTACTAATGCACCTAACACTGCCAATTAACTTTCTGATTGTACGTTTAGTCCCATGTAGCAGCCTCATCTATAATATTCGTTCTGTGAGCAAAGACCTTGCAATTGTGTCCAGCCTAGTAGTATTTTATTGTCTAACTTGTAAACCAACGAGCATATTACTTTATTTATTAATACATACATTTATTAGACTTTATGATAAGAGGACAAGTGAAAAAAAGGTTTAGGTATTACCGGTAATATATTCTGCAAATGGTTGTATTGTTTAGAATAGTTCTGCATAGGTAATTATAACTCTTAGCTATGAGGATCATCAGTCGTACCCTACAAAGAAGAGCACATTCCTCTCTGCCCTATCATTATCCTTTAACATGCAAGGTCAGTCCACTCCTGCCCCACATTATTTCCCTGCTGCTTCTTGATCATATAAAGAGATTCGGAATGGACAGCTCAATCCCTCTTCCATTTTAGATTTGATTGTTATGCTATTGCCTGGTATCCCCAAGAGGGTTCTAGCAGTCTTTTCTGCACTTTATGACCCTTAAATGCTGGGCTACAATTTTCCCCATCTATTCGTGGAATGCAGTTAAAGACCTCTACACAGACATATTTCTTCTACAATAGAATTAAAAGATTTATTCCAATATCTTAGCTAATATAGATGCTCAGTAACCAAAATAGTCAATTCATCTGATAAATGTTCTGATTTTATGGCCATACGCAACAGTCCATAAAAGAAACAGACTCTATATTTACAACCTAGCTAAAATATTCAGCGCCCATAATGTCTCACTCCGTAAGAGATTGACTTTTGCCAGTGATTCCATTTATCAATGTTCGTGGTTTATATATAATCTGTCTTCCTTCTTCATTTCAGGTTGCAAAATATACAAAAATGATTGATTTATTTATTGCCCTGTAATATCTATTCATAGGCCATCCTATGAGGATATTAACAAAGGTCTTCAGTTTTAAGGTTAGGGATAAAGTTTGCTCTGTATCAGCACATGCAAATAAATGGGTGTAAAATAATTCAATATTAATTTATTAAATATTTTACTTATTGGGACCCAAAGAGTAAACACTTATTTAACGGATCTGACTCAACTTCTGCAATAGAAATTGAAATGCCATGTTGCATGTTTACTTACATTATAGTGTATTTGTATACTTGCATCTTAACTTATGACAGGTCTGCTTTATGTCAAAGCCTATTCAGATTTTTTTCAAAGAGGGGAATAATGTATATCTACCGGTATTATATCTATAGCCCAATTTAAGTTCATATAATTTGAAAATATGTTTTAACCTGATGTGTTTATGTCAATTAATCCCCGCTGATATTTTTCTACATATGCTTACTTGTACAGTTATTGGGAGGCTGCTTGTACAGACTATGCTACAATTGCCATAAAGCTTCACACCAGTTGTATCTGTTAACAGAACTATTATCAGGTCCACAAAGGATGGCCGCTATCAGGAAGTTTGGGGCCTAGTACAGATATACGTTGCTGGGCTCACCATCAGAGTTGCAACCACTCACCATGTTATTTGAGACCACTTCACTTTCCCAGCCCCCTTTAACATTTTCTTCTCCTCCTAGTGTCTCTATCTTCAGTGCCCATACCCCTCTGCCACTCCATTTCTCAGGTGTGAGGTGGCCCTCATATATATATATATATACACTGTCTGCCTGTTGTCTCTATCCACTTTGACAATTGATCAAGGGCATACAATGACGGTAAGTAAGCCAAAGTAATGTGTCTGACCTTAGCATGGGGCTGTTGAAGACTATTACCTCTCCTTGCCTGCTGCTGTCATGGCTCTACACACTCCACCCTTGACAAACAAGAAAGGTATGCCAACACAGCTCCACGAGAGGCTCTCCTGGGGCCCATACTGCCATGCCAGCTATATCCCCTTGATGGCTGCACTGTCACAAAGTCCTTACTGAATATACAGTGACCCTACCCAATGCAGATGCATAGTACCCAGCCACACAACGCTATGCATACTATACCATACAAACCCACACTACCCTAGAAACATAAAAACTACAAAACGTACCTTTTAGTTTTTTTGGCAGGCTTTCCTCGCTGTCATTCTCTGAACCAATTGGAACCTTAACCAGATTATTCTAAGGGAACTTGTCCAACAGTTAATTACAACATGTTAATAGCCAAGTTTGAAGATACCTATAAAACCACACTGCCAAGACAGTACTGCAATATGTTTTGTATGCTGTTTTGTTCTTTCTTTTTTCATGTATATATTATATCATATATATGCACCCTCACTATTATGAAAATCAAAATACTATTATTAAGCGGTGATAAGAGGGTTACACCACAAATTTACAAGTTAATTTGTTGATTACATTTATTTATGATAATCGCCTACACCTAGACCAGAGTTTATTGCACTGGAACTGAATAATGTTTTCATCACAGATCCTTATTCACTCACCAATACAGCATTAAACAGTCAATACACATCCACCTTCAGCCAGAAGAGGGAAGCAGCTAACTGCGTTACTTTCTTTGGTACACTTTACTTTGGTATTTTGAGCCAATAACATATTACACTAGATTATAGGCAAACACATACGATGGATGAGTATTTGAGTGTATCCGTATATTTCAATTATACAATCCTCACTGCTGGGGAAAGGTCATCTTGGATAAAAAATGTTTCAATATTCTGAGCCATATTCACCTTCAACGGATATTCCAGTGTCTCAGGACATATTGTAGATGCTTGCACATGCACTGTTCACATTGGGGGGGGGGAGCTAGTTCCCTTTGGAAGAAACTGCAGCTACCCTCCTCCTCCATGGTCCAATGATTCCTGCGATTGAAAGGCTGCTTGAAGTATCCAAACAGTGGTAGGAAAGAGCTCCCATTGAAATCAAAGGGAGCTCTTTCCGCGGATTTAATTTGCCATTGAAAATTTGGGGTCACTTGGAAATTATCCTCTTTTCGAAAGAATTTTTTTTCTATTAAAGTAGCATCAAATGGATCAGAAATACAGTGTAGACATTGCTAATGTTGTAATTGACTTTTTTAATGGAATTTCTTCATAGGTGTACAGAGGCCCTTTATCACTCCCATCACTCCTGTGCTCCCATGGCATGTTGCATTCGCTATTTAAAGTTCTAAAGGCTAACTTACATACATGGGAACTCTCCGGGTTCGCCCTGAGATTGCCGGGTGAAGCATCGCTTCTCCGGTTCTCTGGGTCAAGACCCGAATCCTCCGGGTCGCGGGAGTGGAGTCTTGACACTCCCCACTCCACGCCCATTTTCCATTTAAATGGGGGTGTTTCAGCAGGACCGCCCACTGACATCAGGGAAACTCCCACTGACTTCAGTGTGACCTCCCACCGACGTCAGGGGGAACTCCCACCAACGTCACAGGACGCTGACGTCAGTGGGCAGTCCTGGCCGCATCCCGCAACTGAAGGCTCTGGGTAGCCAGAGCCCAGAAGTTCCCAGGTATGCTAATTGATCATTAGAAAACCCTTTTGCAATCATGCAAACAAGTTAAATGCTGGAACTGACGGGAGGTAAGTATAGCTTACATGTATATAGAGGTGTTTGTTCTAATCTCCTGTATGGAAAAAGGATGAGGATGGGAAGAAGGGTAACTGCATAGAGGGCATTCTGCAAAATTGGGTTGAGTAGCATCTGGATCCATACATTGCTTAAGGTTTCCATATCAGATTATAAAAACTAGACTTTCGGGGCAGGCATTTCATTTGCTGAATTACTATTGGCATGGTATGAATTCTCCATACTTGCCACATTATTAGCATCAACATCTTTATTATTTTAATGCTGAATGAGACTATATATATTTATATATATATATATTTGAGTTCATATATGTATTTGTATTTGACTGGCATTTGACTTGACATAGGTGTATGTGTGTACATGTGGATTAGATGTAGATCTAGGGCATATTTGTAGATAATCTTATGAAATGCTGCTGGTTTGCAAGTCTGTTTTCGTGGTTTCATAGTACTTAGGTTAAAATATTTTTTGTATAACATAATAGCCATTTTAAAGTTGTTTCCTGTGTCTAATGGGTTTGAAAGTTATCCTAGGTAATAAGACTCATGTGTAAGATGGCATCAGGTCAAGTGATTTAGGAAACAATTATTTAGTCATACCAGACATGTAATCAATGTTTCTCATTAGTGCACCTTACCACATATCTATGAGTAAAAGTATCCCATTTGCAAAGTTAAAAATGTTAATGGCTAAAAAGATGAAAATAAAAGAATTATAATTGTCTTATTGTTTTAATTCTTTATTTTACATATTATTTTTTCCTATAGCGCTACTAATTTATTTACATATAATGCCATATTGTATCTACAAAATAACATGTTTTATCACAAGAGATGCATCATTGTGTGTGTATATATATATATATATATATATATAAAACTGGCAATTTTAGGACAAGAAATGTATTAGTGCCAGAGATCTGAAGGTAAAATATTCCTTTAAACTAAGTATCTCCAAAACAGATATACTGATTGAACAAATAAAAGTAGGAAGCTATAGGTAGGTTTGATAAATTATGTATGCAAACATGTAAAACATAACTATTCAGCTTATGTTACAAACACTGGTAGCTGTCTTTGGCACAACCTCTAGCAACTTTTAAACATTATCAGATTATAAATGCAGAAGTTGATATATTTAATAAAAAAATGTAAAGAAACTTTCACAACCTTGATTTAGTAAATAACTTGATTGGCATCCATTTAGTTGATCAGGTCATAGTAAATTATTTTAGAAATATGTATTCCTTCAAAATAATGTTTAGGACAGCTGTTGGTCTAAAAAAGAGTTTCATTGAGTCTAGGTTAAATTTTAATTTGTAATAAGAACCCAAGAGAATAAGGCTGCGTGCCCTATAAATATCGCTATTATGTTCTGGGCAAAATAATCTTATACTGTAGACTGAAATCAGTTGTAACAATTCAACAATACAGTGTGGCATAGCTTTATGTAATATAATAATGGGATACAGATGAATGAAGAAAACACATATACATTCTTTAAGGCTATTATATAATTATTTATATAGAGCCACCGAACAGCAACTGGTAAGGTTTGTATAACTGACAATACATAATATTACACATCAAACACCAACAATATAATAAAAATTACAAATAAAGGATGGAACCTTAATTATCGTTCTGTAAGGCTTAAACAAATTCACATGAATATGTTATTAATAAATTATTTTAGTTGGTTATTTTACAGAATACATTTCTTGTGATAAAAACTTAATTTGGCAAATGTCATGTTGCCCTTGGTCTCAATAGTACAAGATATTTTTTTTTCTACTTTTTTGGACTGTCAAAATGTGTGTTTTATAGACCTCTACAGAAATGTGTGGCCTGTATGTATTTTATTTTTTTTAAAGATAGGTCTAAATTAAGCATGCCAGTATAAACCTGAATTGGCCTCAACAGTGCAAAAAAAACTCACAGTAAGCTGCTCACTGGCCTGACTAAACTTTATAAAACGAACGTACATTCAATGGTACAGCCACACAGAAAATGCTACATTCAAATCATAGAAAACCTGTACATTACCTGTCCAACCTCTACTAAACCTGACTAAACTGTACGTAGCACCGTAACCAAACTAGTTAGACACATTGCACATGCACAGGTAATTAAAAGTAAACCTTACCGAGGGCATTTAATACTCGACATTGGGCTTTCTGAAACCATTGTGCTAACAGAATCTGAGGTATTTCTAAACTTTTTCCTTACTATATTTAAGTCATATAAATGGACCAGTAAACTGACAGATAGAAATGTATTGTAGAAGATCGCAGGGAGATATTAAACACCAAATGAAAGTTTGTTGCAAGTTTCCAATCTTAATTAGCTGTGTCAACAGGGTGCTCCAACGTTGTTTTGTATTTGTATCTAATTGGTGGTTAAGTGGTTTGGCCGTTCTCACAACGCATGATGTGGTGTAATTAGGATATACGGTCATTTAGTGCTTACATGCATTTTGGCTGAGAACACTTGTTCATTAGCTTTTAGTCAGAAGAATTGAATTACTTCGTACATACTGTGTACGGAACGACCATTCTGTATTTTCTGACTACAACTAAATTTGGTCAGGTCCATTAAATTGACCTTCTTATGTCTATCAGTATAGGCTGTATGCATATGTATTTGTTTGTACAACAGGAAACCATGAAAAACCCTGCACTTCTAATTAGTAGATGTGTGTAAATGATAAAGCAAAATAACCATCTCGATCTCAACCTATAGATGATAATCACTATATCTAATATCTAATCACTATTCCTTGCTGATAAATTGTATTTAGTAACTGAATAATGCCATTTTCTGTCATATTATTCTTTATAATCTTTCTTTTGATTATGTTTTCTGCAAAAAAACAACATTGTGACAGAAATATATTAAAGAAATTCAGTAAATCTTAGCAAAATACCATTCTATAGTTAATAAAGGACACATATCATATTTTATGATTTTCTATTCATTCACCAGAGCTCTGGTGTTTGTAATTGTGTTTATAAAGCCATCAGTCTTCTGGAGCCATCTTTAGCTGAGAAAGCCCCAAAGCGTTGTCAATTCGGCTCAGATCTGATCAGCATCTTTATAGTTTATCAGCCTTGGGGTTCAATTTTGTTTTGGATGCTTTTATAAATGAGCACAATCACTGGTGAATCTGTTCTTCTAGATTGCAAAGAGAAAAATCGAGTGAGGAACGTTAGTAGATTACTGCATCGCTGAGAATAAAGTACAGGCCGAAATGTACCAAAACAAGAATAGCTAATAATTTTGTCCCTTTTCTTTGTCAACATTTTTTTTCACTAGAATTAAGAGAATTTTCTTATTTAGTGCTGTTGTTCTTCAGGTCTAGTGGCTGATCATTTTTATATGCAAAAATACATATTAATTACCAATGTGAAAAATAATTGGGCAACATTTCCCCCGTGCTTAAACATTATTAAAATGTAATATCAGAGTGTTTAAACCTTCCACATAGATACATTGATACACTTAGCTCTGTGAGTTATTGCCCCGTATGTGATAAGTAAAAGGGAAAGTAGACCCCAGGAGGCCACCACTTATCTCATATGTGGTGGCACTCCAGGGTAAAATCTGTAGTCCAGTGGAAGCAGCTGATTGGCTCCAGAGCTGACCAGCAGCCGCTTCACCTACTCAACGGGAAGTCTCGCGTGTGCAACAGAGAGAGCAAGGCTCCTGTTATAGTGGAAAGTTGTGCTTTTAATGTTAAGACAGTCATAGACCGTTTAACAGTTTCTCCTACATTAAACAAAAATAAAAAATTAAGTTTTGTTTTTTGGGTTTTTACAATAATATGTGATTAAATTTAGAGGTTGTCCTGAATAAAAAAAATATATTTTTCCTTAGCTAAATAGCTTTAGGAACATTAGAAAACATAGCTAAAATGTATACTGTTTATATAAATGTAACTTTAGCAAAATTAGAAAAAACAAATCCCAGTCTCCCAAGAGGAATATGTGTCCCAACTGTTAATTAGGGCCATAAATAATATTAGGCCCAATATAAATTATATATAAACCAATACCCCAAACAAATACCATGGCAAAGTATTTAGTGGAAATGCTTTAATTTACCTGCTAATTATCTATATGTAACTTGGGCACATTAACGTACAGTATATATAAAACAACTTCTGATGTGTTTCGTAATAAGAAGAAGTGTATTTCCATTGGATGTAACTATATATTAATAACCAAGCATTGTTAATATCAGTCTACTGATGTAAAAACTGTCATAATACAGAATGAAACTCAGCGTAAGGTCTTTACATTAGTCAATAATAAGACAATAAGAGTCATTGATTTGAAAAATGTAATCACATATCACATATTGCTGTCCACATGTTGTCCAGAAGGTTTTTCATTGTTGTGTTAGGTAAAATTTGTCATTTTATAACATTCCACAAAAAATTGTCTTAATAGTTTTGATTATAGGTATAGACTTTAAGATGAATCATTTTCCAGGAAACACAGCTCTCAATGTCTTTATTGAAACAGTCTGGAAGTAGAAACACTGCAGAGAGTTCATCGCTAATTGGTCACGGTCATGCTGTCCAAACCAACAAAAAAAAATCTGCAACAAATTAAATCTCCTAAAATTATTAGCTAAATTGCATGGACATATTGATTCTCGTTTGCCACGCAGAAATGCTGAAAGCATTGTGGGCTATACTAGACCTTGAATATCCAGGCCAAGAGGGAAATTGCTGATGCTTATTATGACAAACACATCACATGGATGATATAAGTTATCATTTTAAGTAATGTTCAAATTTTTTTTGAAAAAACTTTGTAATCATACCTTGCTGTTTTTGAATGAACCCATTTACAGCTAAATACATTTTAATATAATATACATTAAATAAATAATAAGATATACTGAACCAAAATACATGATGCATAAATCAAGTATAGAAATATGGGCTCCTTTTTACAATCATGTGATATTGGTAAACATAATAACTTTACAAGGTATGACATATGATGTAATTATTGCCTTTCATTTTGTAGGTGCTTATATAAAATTGCACTGGTTTGTTCCAATAGGGAGAAATGATTTACTTCAAGTTAATTATTGTAATAGGAAACGTGACAGCAACAGATAGTAATGTTGGATATGACCATGATTTTATTGCATAGGAAGATACCACTTACAATTTACATGTAAATAAATATTTGATTTCTAAACAGGAACTGAAATACATTTTAGGTCACGCTCAATTAAGCACTTGAACAATTGACTTTGATACCCTGATGGGTATGAAAAGCAGGAACACATAGCAGAAAGCTGTGTGGACCCTCAGCATATACTAGTCTAGGCCTAGGGTGGCAGGCATTTTGTTGCAGAACCAGGGACAAACAGCCCTATCGCAGATCTCTATCACAACCGGCCAAGTTGCACCATGGAGGTCTATGCCAATCTGGCAAAGCCTCCATAGAAGCTTTACCTAGTGCTGCCTCTTGAGCCGGAACTCTGGGATGTGATATCACGTCGTGGTGGTCATCAACGAGCCAGGCCTAGGTCAGCGTTCGACTGCCGGACACTGCCAGCTTCTGAACAATAATAGCTTATGATGTGAAGTAACATCTATGAAGGGTCAATTTTCCTTGGCCGCTAAGCTGTGGGACTTCACTGATGAACACTGCATGTCCAAATGTCCATTGTGTCTCATGTGATCCAAGGCACAATGAACATCCAACATCCCTTCAGTCTTTATTTTTACCTCACCTTCTCTGAAGGCAGCCCTGTTTATGGCCCCACTTTTCTTTCCCTTCTTAGGAACAATCCCAGGCAGGGGGGTTGAATGTTCATGGCTGCCTTTGAGGAAGAAAGCAACTAAGGTTTTCGTTACATAGTTAAATGATTTTCAGTGAATCTACCCACAATAGATTTTGCTTCAAAGTGAGTGTATCAACAGAATGCTAAACTCAAAAAGTGCTGTACTAGTATTGTGCACCATTCTTTCCTCCCTGCAACAGATCTAATCATTGGTTGACTAGTATGACTATTACCGTATTTTCTCGATTATAAGACGACCCTGATTATAAATTATAAGACGACCCCCCCAAAATCTGAATATTAATTTAGGAAAAAAAGAAAAAGCCTGAAATAAGACGAACCCTATAGGAAAACAGTTTTTACAGTAAATGTTAATTCATGTAAACTATGTAAAGTATTTTCTTTTTAATAAAAGTTATGATTGAGAAAAATATTTTGTTTTTATTTCCTTTTATTTTCCAACCTGCCCCCAGGCTTGCCACTCTGCCACAGGAATGCCTTATACCCCCTATATGCCACTCTGCCCCATGATATGCCTTTTAACCCTCTATATGCCACTGTGCCCCCGTGATATGCCTTTTGACCCCCTATGTGCCACTCTGCCTCAAGAAATGCCTTATACCCCTATATGCCACTCTGGCATTAGATGTCTACGCGATTCGCGCAGGCAACTTCCGCTGCAGCCGGAAGGAGGTGCTGTTAGCAGTGGGGGTTGTCTGCTTTCATCGCGCTTCCCTGGCTGTCAGAGAGAATTCCCCGCACCGGTGCGGGGAACTCTGATCTCTGACACCTGTGCAGGGAACTCTGATCTCTGACAGCCGGGGGTGGTCTGCGCGATGGACGCAGACAACCCCCGCTGCCAACCGCACCTCCTTCTGGCTGAGGTCTACACGCTGGGGAGTCACAAGGTTTGGGGGGGTGTTAAATGGGGGGCATAAGACAGGAGGATCCAGGTCCCCGATTATAAGACGAGGGGTATTTTTCAGAGCATTTGCTCTGAAAAAACCTCGTCTTATAATCAAGCAAATACGGTACCTTTAATAGGCCAGTAAGAATGCTCAGTTTGGCATCTTTCAGTCTGCCTGGCTCATGATCCCAGTTATCTGCTGACCTTCTAGAAGGAAAGTTTTAATGGAGAGATGGCAGTCAAAATTTCAAGAAAGTGCTTTATTATACCAGCTCTCAACCAAAAGGCTTGTATGTAGATGTCTAAATCTTCTCAATTGTTTACCAAACATTATTTGCCAAATTCAATTGTTTACTTGCAAACATTTTACACAGACTAGCACATAGATACATCCACATGTTACAAACACGTACACAAACACATACTTAAACACAGGGCCGGCCGAAGACGTAACGCCGCCTGGGGCGAAGTTTAAAATGCCGCCCCCCCGCCGGCGTCGGCGGGGTGTGGCGTCATTTTAAACTTCGCCGACGCCCCCCCCCGGTACTTACCTTTAAGAGTCCTGCGGCGAGTCTCCCTGCTCTGCCACCGTGCCGGCTTGTAATTCTGAGCGCCGGAAATTGACGCCACTTCCGGCGCTCAGCATTACAAGCCGGCACCAAGACCGAAGAGGGAGACTCGCCGCAGAGGAGAGAGAGAGGGGCGCCGAGCGGGTAAGCGAAAACCACTCAGCGCCCCTCTCTCTCTCTTCCGTTTCAAAAAAAAACCCGCTCGGGGCGGCAAAGTGCCGCCTTCTAAAGTGCCGCCTGGGGCAATTGCCCCAGTCTGCCCTATTGTAGGGCCGGCCCTGCTTAAACATTACTGTACACATTCATACTAATACACACACATACACAGTTATGCTAAAAAAATAAGTAAATACACACGCTAACACATTTACACATACACAGTCATGCTCAGACATATACACACTCATGCTATCACACACATAACACATTCACATTTACTGTAGCATACAAGTGGTTGCAGTGGTGGTCTTACTGAATCTGGGACAGTTGTCATGTACAGTCGTGTGAAAAAGAAAATACACCCTCTTTGTTATTGTTGCTAAAAGTTATTCTACAAGTTATTGAATCATAAGGTGTACTTAGTTTTTCACACATGGCTTCTCCATTTTAGCTTTATTTTTGTTGAATAAGTCATGACACAGTGTAATATGTCATGTGTTGTTGTTTATCTGAGGTTAATTTACCTAATTATTAGACCTGCTAAGGAACAGATGATTGTTATTATGTCCTGATATGTAAAACCATAGCATTCAAAGAAGGGGTTCTTTAATTTTTACACGACTGTATGTGCAATTTCTACATTACCTAATTTCATAACCCCTATCGCCGACACCTTACCTATGACTGGGTTAAAAAGGTGAAAAAAACAAACATTCTTAAGAAACCATGACATGAATGTAATATCTAAATACAACCAAAACACCAAACTGAAGGGATCACTTATAATCAGAGTGATGATTTTACATTTACTTGAGAAATAGGGTCATTATTTACCGAAATATTGTAATAAAACTTTATGATGGAGGGCTATTGGAGCTGCTAAAAGGTAATCATCCAACCATAAAAATGAAAGCTATTATAAATAGGTTTTCATTTAGTAATAGGTAATCACAGGTGAAATATGAAAACCAACATGCCTATCTAAATATAATTTGTGTGCAATGTAAAATATGCATTAGTGACTGCATGTAACCGCTGCCTATTGTTTCTGTATACTACAAGAACAACACAAGAAGGCCCTATCATATAATCTATGTTGATATAATAATGTTTCAATCCATTACTATTGTATCTCATTAAGGTCAACTATTATTAATTGCAAGAAAGGAAAGCACACTAAACTGATCTTGCATGCTGTTTTCCCTGTTTACTTCAAAAGGCAACATGTTTAATTTAAATATATTATTTGTAGTAATATCACGAGGGCCCATGGTGAATTTGCCTGAAAGAAACACAATTAATTAAACAAAATAATAAAATGGTATTTTATCTGGGACAGTTTTATCACTTTGCTTTCATCAGAGCCTTCCTCAATTAGTTAGCACATATTTCTTAAGTTAGTAGCAGCACATATTTTGTCTTAATTTCTAAGATTAACATTAATACTTATTTAAAGAAATACATTGACTGTTTTAACCTGTATTTATGTGACTAACTATAATTAATACTTAGGGAAAAATATTTTAATTAAAGCCAAGGGCATTTTCATACCTGAGAATTTGATGCATGCAGAGCTTTATTCAGTGGCCCACGCCGGTATTAGAGGAAGAAAAAAAAATGAAGCATGTAAATCTTAAATAGTTAAAGATTTTTTTATTTTTTAATTTTCCCTTGAGGATCTACAATAAGAACAGTCATATAAAGTGCCCTGTTAATGAGCAACTTACTAGTGAGAGTATCTATGTTGTACTTTTATGTATCTTTAGCCTAGCAGATAAGTCAAACCTTTTGTTGTTTTCATCTATTTAATTTATTAACAATATGTTACCGTACCCTTGACTTTTAGTTTCTTGTATGAATCTAAGGTTATTAAATCGAAAAAAAAGGGATATATGAATGACAAAGAGAAAAAAAAAAATACATAAACTGAGAACTGTAGTTTCTTTGCCAGCATTCAACACATTTGTTTGTAGTGTTTGCATTTGCTAACCTATAAAACAAACCTTAATATTATGGTTTTTAGCTTTTGCTTTCCCCCAGAGGTGTTCTGCATTTCTAGTCATTGTTTTTATCTGTTTTCAGATTGATGTTTTCAGATATACTATAGTGAAATCAATGGGGAAAAAATCATGCTGCAACCATTACTCACTAATAGCACAATTATAATCATTAGTTTTATTGATGATCACACCAGCTACTGTATTAATCTTCAACTATTCTGGAGCTATGCTCGCCTGTGGTAATGTCTATTATTATTCCTCTATGTTGCTGTAGGGATTAGCATGCTCGATTTTCTCTGTCTTTGTAATTCCTATCAAACATATTGATCTTCAAGCAGTGATAGTCTGGAACTGCCATCCTCTTTTGATGCAACTCCACAACTTACTATAAATAAAAAAAAAAACAGAAAGTGGGGGTGATAATTTTTTCTGATTTAATAAACACCTTTAAAGTAAAGCAACAAGAAGTCTTAGAAATGTCTATATCTAATTTAATTATGAGTCAAAGCTGCAAAGGGTTTTTTTTATACCTCTCGGTAATGGCAATAATGTCTCCTCGTAGTTGAGGCCACAGGCATTATAAACGTGTGGAAAAGGACCTTCATAATACTATCAGTTTCCATTGCTGCATGTTGGGTTTACAATTGGAAAAGGGAGGAAGAGGAAAAAAAGTTGCTTTCACAGTAATTTGCATTTCAACATCATCTCCTGCCAGGTGATAAATATGCTATTTTTCAAATTAGCTTTGAATTGTGCTCCAGTGAAATGAAATAATTTTCACAGGTGACACAAAACTCTAACTTGAAAATTAAAATCTACCTTGGCGAATAACACATTTTTTTTTAGAATAATATAACAATGTTACTATAACAATTTCGACAGCAGTGAAATGTAATATTTATTAAATGTAAGCATTAGGATGACATCACAGTGACTGCTGTACTGGAAGAATCACAAGAAAATGTGATATATTTCCTGGAAAACAAAAACAGTACATTTGGACCAGCCCCAGGGAGCATTGACTTTAAAGGGGAATTCACATAGCATTTTATGAGTGGCTGGTGGTATAGATGTGTAGCTAGTAGGGTACTTAGTGCTGTGTGCTTATCTAGCTAGTGATGGGTGAAGGAGTGTGTTGAAAAACCTACCCAAAGTTCCCCATGGGTATTGTTTCCTCCATGTGCACAGGCTGCCATTTCTTCACTGTACTCCAGCCATTTCTCTACCAGCCAGAACAAGGAGGAAAATGATATCCTCTTACATCGTCCAATGATATCAGATGCCCCTTGCGTTAGGTTGTGTATGGCTGGAAATAAGGCCAGATTTTGCAAATGTGGCTGTTGACATCAGAAAGCTCTTGTATGAAACAGAAGTTTACTTATTACAGCAATACACCGTTTTCATACTTAAGAGATTTTAAAAGAAATTCAAATAAAATGTCAAGTTTGTATTACGTAATTAATGCATTTTAAAAAAAACACTTTAGGTGGGAGTACACCTTTAACATGTTACGTCAGCCCATGTCAGTTTCCTCGAGTGGGCTTGTCTGTCCCTGTTTGAAGAATTTTAGCCTGCCTCTGCCCTCCACAACACCTCTCCTTGCCTTCTTCATGCTCAGCCTCCCAGTCTCATTATACTGCACATCCAGAAATGTCATCAGGCAAAGAAGACTGTGCAGACCTGTCGCATTATGGGACTGGATCACTGCTTCTTTGTGTCTAGGTCAGGACTGTTAGGCAACAGAATGAAATTAGGAACTTTTAAATTGTATCATCTCTTGACTTGGATGTTTCTTGGGGCTCTGATGCCGTTTTGTCTTTTTTCTATTCAGCTTTACGCATCTTTGTCTTCTTTTCTCAACAAACACACATGATTTCATGTACTAAACTGGATCAAAGTTTAATTTACATTTCCTGTTCTTTCTACAATCACAACACCCTGGGACAGTAGAACTTTATAAAATTATGATAATTTATTGATGTGTATTTAGGGTATTCTGTACCATAGTGTTACAGCTGTAGCTGTAGATACATTTTATTGTCAAAATAGATATACCTGAGCACTTCCCAGGGCAGGCTACCCAGAACTCTCCCTCGTCTAAAGAGAGCAGTTTTCCAAGAGGTTAGTCACACACACCACAAGGTGAGAGGTTGGCCATGTGATGGGCAGAGCTAGCCACCAATAAGGCCAAGGTTAGCCCCAAATACCATAGAATTGCTGGGAGTGTGTGTGTGTGGGGGTTTGGGGTGTCAGTGGGTATAGCTAGTGCTTTCCTAACTAAAACATCATAGTTAAAATTTGACATACATAGAGGTGACACCATTAGAATAGCTTTCACCTGATTAATAATGGTTTCCATAAGGACTGCTATGAGTCATTTGTCTGCCCCATATATCATTTTTTGCAGTTGGCAAGAGCTAATGTTTGGAGGGTCGTAGGCTTATCTTATTTATACATTTCACCGGTATGGCAATTAAGCAACTGCAGATTTAAAAAAAAAATCATATTCCCTCCCACTGCTATGAATTGATACTGATAAATATGGTAGCTACAACTAGGACTCTTTTTTCTCATCCATGGAGAGGGTGCTTGACTTACATAGAGAATGCAGTCACCGGTTCATTGAATACGGAATATCTCCTGTGGATGTTCAGTGGTACTAAATGTTTATCTAATGGAAGACTGCTTATTACAATTTAATGTCTCGTTATATTATCATAGAAGCACGCCAGTAAATCCTTGCATACAAATTTAATTTTCAGTAACCGTGTCATGGATAAAATGTCCGGACAAGGCAACATCAGACTACATGCCTCTTTTTTTATTTAAATATTTTAAATTATGAAGTAAATATGATTTATAAAACCTGAGAATTTTTATGGATTTTTTTTTTTGGAGTTTTACTGATTTGTGTACAGATTTTAGTTAGTATGAAATAAGTCGTAAAACGTTTAAAATACTGTCTCTGCAAATGTAAAATTTATGAATTCACACATCCTTGGTTGATTTATGTGAAATAATAATGCACTATTTAATGCTTAAACATGGCTAGGAGCAATTCTAAGCTATCAAGATGTACAATGGAATAATAGATTTATAAGATGGATAACCTTCCTGTCTAGAAAAGCTTGTTTAAAGGTGTTGTACAGATATATTAAACTATGTGTAATTTTATACAAACTTAATGCTTTAGGCCTTTTCATCAGTTACGAATTTTGGCGTCCCCAAAATAAACAGATCACCCTATTAACAAGGGAGCACCAAATAGCAAAATAAGAAACAACTGTAATAAAAACTTTTTGCTTTTTATTTCCTTAAGAAAAAAGATTGTGCATTTTTTCCCTTTTAAATGAACGTTGCTTAGATTTTTTTTTAACCTGCTACATATTGCAACGCAATACATTGTTAATGCTTCATGAATTAAAAGTGTTATACGATCTCTGTTATTTTGCAGCTGGCAAACTAATGTATTCAACCTATATGCACATTTAACAGTTTTACATTTGTGATTTACATTACAAAAGTGATAGAAAAAAGTTAAAACCGACACTGATATATTCTATAATGGGAGTTAGAGACAAGAAGAAATGAGACAGCTCTTCTTTAAAGTTATTCTACTGGAGTGTAGCCTGCTGGGAACACTACTGTTTCATTTATTTATTTAGAAAACTGACGTATAGAAATCTTGAGGAATTTCTTCATATCTCTACTTTTGGAGTTGTTATAGCCATTTTTGACCATTTCCCATGTTGTCAATGTTGTCAATGTTCACACAAATCCTTTATTAGGATTGGGTAAATGAGCAATACAGCGTTCATTTTCCACGGTGTTTGTTTTTTTCTTATTGTATCATGTATGATATGACCAAAACCAACATTTATCTAAATAACACTTTTTAAATACCTGATCTCTCACCTACCATTACCTGAAAACTGACACTACATCAAGTTGCATGAGTGAACTATGAGTGAGCATAGTAGAATGTCAGACATGTAGGACCAATTAATATCTAGAATGCTTTCAGCGTGCAAATGTTGTGTGTTCTTACATCGATTTGATGAGAATCACTCGGCCATCTGTTAATTGCTGGGGCTGATTCTATCTGTGTGCAGGCAGATTGCTGATTATGCCAATCCTTGCATGGAAGGTCCAAGGACAAATAGGACAGGAGATGAGAAGGACATTTCCAGTGCGGTTGTTGGTCCTCAAACGATTCTAAATGTTAATACACGGTGGGGCTTCACGTAGTTCAAGTCATTGCGTTTTTTTTCCAAGAGTCAGGATTGATATCGAAACACTTTGAGATCAACTCTAAGAGCACTTCTTTATATACATGTGGTAGCGCTGTCCTTGCTCCAACTTGCCATAAAAAGTCTCTTTGGTAGCCGATGGTCTGGCATACAAACTACATGCCCTGCCCAGTGTAACTGAGACTGCATCAAGATGCTGGTAGGTTTGCTTGTCCTGCCATTTTATGTAAAAAAAAATTCTAAGAGTTGTGTGGAGATGGTTCAGCATCGTGCCATGCCAGTGATACACAGTCCATGTTTCGCTGGTGTAGAGCATTGAGGGTAGAACATCCGCCCTGTATACATTCAGTTTGGTCTGGGTGGTGATGCCTCTTCTATTCCAGACTTGACATGTAATCTGCCAAAATTTACACTGCTCTAGCTATCCTGATATCACCTTATCATCTATAGTAGCATTATGGCACAGGGTATTGCCAAGGTATGTGAATTTGTTTGCTATATTAAATCTCTGGCCATAAACAGTGTTGCTAGGCTCAACATAAGGCACAATAAATAAACGTACAATATTATAGCCACAATACTGATAAGAATATGTATTTCTGTCCACATTCAGCAGCTCCACTTCTTGTTTTGCATCTTCTATTGTATGCTTCACTTCTACTGAATTGGTCAGTTTTTGGTCCTCTTCTTCATACGCATTTATGATGCCACTGCAGTTGAAAATGCTAGTCGAATATCACATTATTTCGTTGCTTACACAAAGAGCTCAATTAAATTATCCAGCCCCGAATTGGTATTTAAAAATGCAATGAAGGCTGAATAATTTATAGCTTCACATAGTAATGTCATGGTTAAAGTGGTCAAGTTTATTTGTTTAATTTGTTGGTTCTGTAAAAAATGTAAAGAATGGCGCAAATTTGAAAATATTTCTTGTTGACATGGTTTTAAATGAAAATTGAGAAAATGAAAATTTGGGGGCACGAGTGCCATTAGAAAGAAACATGGAAATTGAACAAAAGGTGCTAATTATTTAATTAGTGAATGTCTGCTTGGTTAATGACATATTAATGAGTTTTTAAAATGGTCATATCATTTAACATGAAAGACCCATGTGTGAAGCACTGCATTTACCGAATGATCTTGTAATGCCTCTCAAGAGAATGCAATACACAATTTCAAATTCCTTTTAGCTGATACATACTTTCTTTTATATTAACAGCTCCTATAGTGTATATTGTTCATATCAATGCTTTTAACTGTATGCAACGATAAGCCATAACATTACCACCTGCCTAATATTGTGTAGGTCCCCCTTTTGTCGCCAAAACAGCCCTGGCCCAATCGAGGCATGGACTCCACTAGACATCTGAAGGTGTACTTTGGTATCTGGCACCAAGACATTAGCAGCGGATCCTTTAAGCCCCGTAAATTGCGAAGACGGGCCTCCATGGATGCATCCTGGTGCAACCTTCTTTCATTGCTCCATGGTCCAGTCCTTATGCTCACATGCCCATTGTAGGCACTCTTGGCATTGGACAGGGGGATCAAGGGTCCCTGGACTGGTCTGCAGCTATGTAGACCCATATGCAACAAACTGTGATGCACTGTGTGTTCTGACACCTTTCTAGCAGAACCAGCATTCATTTTCCAGCAATACCAGCAATTTGAGCTACAGTAGCTCCTCTGTTGGATTTGACCACATGGGTCAGCCTTCATCTTGTCATTGGCATGGATCTGATACGTATGTAAAAAAGACCAGAATCTAGTAATATGTAATGGTATACATTTGGGAACATTTCTTTTTTTTCTTTTACTTGTGATGTTATAAGTAAGTGTGATACACAACATTTAGGAATACTAACTTTGTATACGTGCTAAGGTGCTATCCTACATATATCTATCTGCCTGTCTTTCTGTCTATCTATATGAATATATCAGACCGAACCTACCCATATGGTCAGTTATATGACTTCAACAGTGAATACCAAGGTGGCGGTGGGTTAAGGGCACAAGAGTGAAGAGGGTCACTTCTTTTTTTAAGGTAAATAATTCTCAAACTCAGTAAGATTACTCAGCCTACACATAAAATGTTACAATGTAAAATAAATACAGTAAATGCCAAATATTTTACTTTCACAAACATCATGGTATTCCCCTTTGACTCATCTCAAGTTCCTTATGAAGTGGCTAAAGTGGGCAACCATCACTGGAAAAAAGCCATTTCATTTAAAAAATACCTTACCTTTACAATGATATATTTATGCCCTGCCTTTGTTGAACATGTCAGGTTGTTGTGAGGCAATTAGTAATGTACTGAAAAACAACCATGTTCATTGGCACTAATATGTTTTCTATAGATTTTAGTGACAAAAATAGTGATATAAATGTTGTCAAACTATGTGAGTGCTCGAAGGCACAACGCGCAAGAAAAGGTTGCATCTAGAATTATGAAAAACTGATTTAACAAATGTCCCTTGTTTTCTGTTTGTATTTATATATTTATTTTCTGTAGTAGAAAACCAAATTGTTAAAGAAAGCCAACCCCTCTAGGGCTTGTGGGATTGTCACTTGATTCTGATACATCACCCTTGTTTCCTAAGTTTGCAAAGTTAAATATCGGTCTAGATGATTAATCTCAAGACGTGTACATATAACTGTATTTTTGTGGGATAATTTTCCCTTAGAACAACTTAGTCTATTTCACTGTTTATTATATTAAATTTAAAATGTTATCTTGGAAATGCCTCCATGTCAGCAGGTACATAGATGCATGTATGTACTCATAATGATAGAAACATAGAATTTAGCATCGCTTGGTCTGATCTTATATTCGGGATAGCCATATCCATATCTCATGCCTGTTTATGTTTCATCATTGGATTAGCTGCTGACACTTCTTCTGGAAACAGGGCCACATTTCATATTGATTGGACCCTGGCCAAGCACGTGCTTCCTCGGTTGCAATCACACCCTCCACTCCAACACCGAAAAGCCCCCCCAACTACTTGCCAGACTGTCAGAGTCTCGTGAGATTTCCTCACGCCACATGCCCAGGGGAGGAGCACAATACTATGCCAATCGCATAGCAAGTTAATAGTGAGGGTCCGGCAAATGACTTGAAAGGGATGTGTGAATTGTGATCAAGGCCAGCTTTAGGTGTTCAGGTGCCCTGTGCATCACCCCAAGAGTGCATTTGTTCCCCCCTTCACTTTACCATACCTCTCTTTTTCTACCTCATGTAGTTCAGGTATAGATAAAAAAACAACACTGCATTGCATGTATAGATCAACCGAATAAGACATAGAAACTCTGTATTTGCAGATATAGATTAAATAAATAACACATGTGTCATGCCTACTGTGTCCGCCAGGGTCCGCAAGAGGACGTGCACATGGCACGCCTACGGAGTGACGTGCGCGTCGGTGCGGCACGCCCACAGCATGCGCACACTCGCGAGTATTGCACAGTGCACGTCCATGAATGACGTTCGCAAAATGCTATTCACTTGCGTTGGTCGCAATTACGTCAATCATGATTCTATTGGTCTAGTGTTGATTTTCCCACCCTTGTTCCTATTTAAACCTGTGCTACCCCGGGCCCTGCATAACAACATGCAAACATAGCATTGCAAGTGAATAACACACAAATCCAGCTTTGCAGGTATAGATCGACTGAAAAATCGCATACAAGCTCAGCATTGAAGGTATAGATCAAATAAATAATGCATGGAAAACCCTAAATTGCAGACATAGATCACAGGTCACACACCCCAAAGACCAGCCCAGCACCCAGACAGATCCCTTTGCCATCCTTACTCCAAACAATTTTCCTGTGCCATATCTGCCCCCAAACAGCTTGCCTGTGCCATACTTGCCCCAAACAGTCTACCTGTGCCATCTTTCCCCCCACTTACACATCCATGCTATCACACACACATATACCTAAATAAATACATACTCATTCACACATACAATTTTTTTTAAAGGCTGCAAAATATTTTTTTGAACATTTTTATTTAATTGTATTATGACTACACAGAGGCACTCTTTGGTCTCATTATGAAGAGTTTGCAGGAGAGTTGTGTGTACTTTATATTATGTAGGGGCAACCTCGATAAGCTGCTGTTGATGGAAAGGTTTGGCTATCCTTGTATGATGTGTAGTTAAAGTAGCCAAATTTCTTCTGATTCACCAACTGAATTATGCATTATCTGGGTTAGCTCTGGTCTTCTTGCTGGAGAAACCTGCCAGTGTTGGAACCTCATAATTAATAGTGAAGTAGGTGTCAGGATTCGGCCACGCCTGGCAGTTTGCATATGGAATAATACCATTCATTGTAAGTAAGTTGTACCTCACTTTTCTTATAGAGTGAGAATTATTTTGACATAATGAAATAGTGACATCACATTACTCAAAAGCACTAGAGAAACAAACTGGTTCTTAAATGTTGGATATGAGACATATGAGTTTCCTTTTGTGCATAGTGCATATTGCTGGCCATTATACATATGTACTAGTCAGAGGCATTGCACATCTCAGTGTGTTTTTGAATAATAGTAGACTTTGCATAAAAGAGCAACAACACGGCAGGGCTTAGCCTCAGAACCTTCGTAGGAGTACTGATATATACATTTGCTGCTCGATTCTGCTTACCTTGGTGTTCGACAACATGCTTTAACACTGGTAAAACCTGATTAGACATACGCAAGATACAGAATGCCTTTTTAATGTACACCAGCTTTTAAACAAGTTCCATTTTATATCACACTCATTCTCTGCATCTTACCTTATGCTTAACCATCTTTGTCAGATCTCAAACACTAAACGCATTCCGCCACATGTACAAATCAATAATATAACAGTTATTTATGTAATGCTAAATCAAACAAGTTTGGGCTACCTTGGGCCATTGTGTGTATTCTTTCAACTCTTCGATTAAAAATATATTGTGAGACAACAGTCACTGTTTGCTGGTTAACACTAGCCAGAGGCTGTACAGTGAGTTAAAAGAGGTTGTATTATATAGGGAGACTTACATGGATGTCTGATTTGTGTTGTAAAATCAAATGTCCTTGAATAGAGATACTGTTTTATGCTGGTATAAATATATAAACACAATATTATTAATTATTTACTAAATCAGAGATCATGTACTAGGAAAATACGGGGATCTTTGTGTATAAAGGACAAATCTACTGCAAAGTGTAAAAAGTGGTGCTGTCACCGTAGCAATCAATGTAACACTATACTCCAAAATTGCTCTTTATAAATAAGCCCTTATTATATCACCATTTACTGTAATTTAATAGATGCATGTAGTTATGATTGTACACTCACTGGCCACTTTATTAGGTACACCTGTTCAATTGCTTGTTAACACAAATAGCTAATCGGCCAATAACATGGCAGCAAGTCAATGCATTTAAGCATGTAGATGTGGTCAAGACAACTTGCTTCAACTGAGCATCAGTTCAAACTGAGCATCAGAATTGGGAAGAAAGGGGATTTAAGTGACTTTGAACGTGGCATGGTTGTTGGTGCCAGATGGGCTGGTCTGCTTATTTCAGAAACTGCTGATTTACTGGGATTTCCACGCAAAACCATCTCTAGGGTTTACAGACAATGGTCCGAAAAAAGAGAAAATATCCAGTGAGTGGCAGTTGTGTGGACGAAAATGCCTTGTTGATGTCAGAGGTCAGAGGAGAATGGGCAAACCGTAACTCAACTGTTACAAGGTATGCAGAAACCCATCTCTGAACGCATGCCTGATCTGACGAGTCTTGATTCCAGCTGCAACATTCAGATGGCAGGGTCAGAATTTGGCGTAAACAACATGAAAGCAGGAATCCATCCTGCCTTGTGTCATTAGTTCAGGCTGCTGGTGGTGTAATGGTGTGGTTTCCTTGGCACACTTTCGGCTCCTTAGTACTAATTGAGCATCGTTTTAAACGCAACAGCCTACCTGAGTATTGTTGCTGACCACAGTGTACCCATGTTCTGATGGCTACTTCCAGCAGGATAATGCACCATGTCACAAAGCTCACATCATCTCAAACTGGTTTCTTGAACATGACAATGAGTTCACTGTACTCCAATGGCCTCCACAGTCACCAGATCTCAAGCGAATGGAGCACCTCTGGGATGTGGTGGGATGGGAGATTTGCATCATCGACGTGCAGCTGACAAATCTGCAGCAACTGCGTGATGCCATCATGTCCATATGGACCAAAATGTAATAACATCTACAGACATTATCACTATTTAGAAATCATAAATTACATTAATCCAGTTTGTCATCCTTATTTTTTCCTTTTTTTGTGGGGATCATGAAAATTATGCGTTTAGGGGTCAATGACATTACAAGCAAATGCCATCCTTTCAGAACACTCTAAATCATGGCTTTAGCAGTCCAGAACCAGTGAGTTGGAAATATCTTAGTTAAAATGGCCCTACTGCGAGTTCCTAGGGTAATATAGCAAATGCTTTTAATAGTAGAACAATATACTTATATGAAGCAAGGATTTTGCAGTGTAGTTTATGTATTTAATACTAATAATTTTTTTAAAAATGTAATAATTAAATACTTAATATTTAACAACTGTGTTCACGTATATACATAGGACTGTAACACAAAAACTGCCAATGCTACAGATATGATTTGCGTGCATGATCTATTGAAGCCTTTCAAAAAGCTTGAAGAATTGTGTGACGGTATACTTAATGAATTGTCACTTTACCAGGCACTTTGCTGTTAGGAGCCCGTTTCAACCTGAATGATTGGAAACTGACTTTGCAACCTATCACTTTTCTACCAATTGAAACATCTGTGTAATCATCATCGTAAGTGAGCTACACAAATCATTACAATGTACTGAAACTCCTGTTTGATGATTTTGTCATATCTGTAACATGTAGTTCTGTCACTTATATTAATCCGGGGCCATAAGGATTGTCTACAATGCAATAACATTCTCACAATCTTCTGATCTCATGAACCACACCAGAGGTGAGACCTGTCCTACACCTAATGTGACATTTCAGGTAAAACAGTCCTGCAGAACTGATATATGATAATCATATAAACTAAATCATATAGTTTTATATTTCCCAGTATTCTAGCACTGTTTTTGAAGTATTGTGGCACTGTAGCCAGTAACAGGCTCTTCCAATATAAATTAACTTATACACAGACACATATAAAGTCTGTTTTGTGAGGATAGTAAAAAACCTGACCATATGTACAATTATCACTTATGGTTTATTCTGAGATTAATGTTCTCTAAAGTCCACCCTAGTCACTGTACAAAGTATTCTATTTTAGTCATTAGTGCCTTCTGGGAAAATGCTGGGTATCATTTATTTCCTATATTTTTTATTTATCCCAATCGCAAACATGCATTTAACTATTGGCTGAATTTGGTGAGTCTGTATCATTTTCAGTAGTGGTAGAAGAACATCACGGAGTGGATGGGTTTAAAGAAGTGTGCAATAAGTATAATAAAACATGCCTATTGCTTATCTACATGCAGGCATTAGAATGAATACATTCTTTAGATTGTGTTAGCTCATTTAAAAGAGCCAGTCAAAAGATTTAACCCTTTGTTTTCTAGATATGTATTTAATGGAACTTATTTAAATAACCAAATTAAGTAATTGAAAATGAATAATACCACAATGGCTTGAAAATCAGCTTTTATTAATATAATTTATTTATATTCCTTGATTACAGTAATTAGTAAGTATGCTTCTCACTGAAAGTGTTTTATTTTTTGCTCAGATGCCATTAAAATGTGATATATATATTTTATGAGCCATTGAGTATACAATAAGTTTAGTATATGGTACATCAGTCGTGGACTATATAGTTACTATGATTTTATTGGCTTAGGCCCAATAACCGTTTCTAACGCATTTAGGTGAATGGGGTCTGTTGGCATCATTTCCTGGGGGCTGTCTGTTTGACAACCTCACTTACAAGCTTGTAAAAAATAGCATTAATATACAATACATACAAATAGGCTCTCTTTTTTTGTAAATAACAACGCTACAACATCAGTATGATAATGAAATAAATAATTATTGAGAGTATAGTTTCACCATGAACATACATGAAAAGATATTACACTTGATGGCCAGTAGATGGCAGTACATGAGTGAGAAACAGAACATTTTAAACTGGATTACGCAATTTAGACAAGAATATTTGAGACCGGCACACATGCATATAGTCAGTTCATTATTAGTCAGGAACCGTGGCTCAGAAAATCATCCAGCAAACCACAGGTGCGGCTAGGAAAGTGCTTCCACTGAGAACGTTCCAGCCGCTGCCTCATTCTGAGCAAAGAAGTGAAAGATTTACAAAAAAAAATCATTTATTCTAAGCTCTACTTCCTGCCAATCATCCTTTAAATCACTACGTGCCTCAGGAAAGGCTCCCCATAAGAAAACAATCTTACGCACACAGGAGAATCTAACACGTGTTTCTTTGGTGTCATACTGACAAAACATGAAGCATTTTTACGGGTAATCTCAGTATGTATAAATCAATTTGCAAGCGAGCGGAGAGTTCTGCTTGCTAGAGACCTCTTTGGCCAAAAGGAAAGAAACCGGGCTATTCACATCTCTAGTACTGGAAGCTTATTTATTACTTTTGTTGATGTACAGCCGCTAAGGAGACACAGTGGGCATTCAAAATGCTTTAAATATACAGACTTTATTAAACAATCAATCTTCAGATTTTGAAACTTTCTAACTTTATGGATGTCAACTGAATAGCGCCAATTCTAGCATATAGTTAGTCATCGGTACTGACGGCCTTGACGGCCTTGTGAGCTTGAATCTGGTCTCATAGGCGAAAATGTTAATGTAAATGTAAAAACGACCTGTTAATTGGCTTTATTTTCAAACTGATCAATATGCTCATTTGGATTGTAAAGCTGTAAATATTTCTCTCCACTTAGTCGATTTGTGTAAAAATATTTTTATATTGTAGTGGGCAACAAGAATATACTCTTTAAATATATTGTTTCATTGCAAATGTTACAATAAACAGTCTCTGTGTGTCTTATCAATTAAAACAAAATAAAGATACACATACTTGTTTATAATCTTTATTTCAAAGCATGGCTTTCACTGTCAGGTAGTCTTGTTCCTTCCACCTTTTGGTCTTGTCCTGCAAAATAACTAAAACGTTTACAATGCCAATTTTGGCAAATTACACGTAAAATATTTAGGATATAGTAAACATATCCGCTCCCCATGATGTAGCTATACACACATCAACTATGACATGTTCTCATATTAAAATCATTGTTTAAATAACTCATTTTTATTCATTTATTCAAAATCACAACTTGTGTGATAATTAAATGTTTAATGAATAACTATTAAATTATTTTTGAGCGCACTAAACATATGTGAATATTTATTTTCTCACGCTATGATTACGCACCTTAAGAAGAAATACTGGAAGTGTTTCAAAAAAAGAGGATGTTTTGCCATGTATGCTAGTATACCTCAAGGCATTTTCGAAGCCACAGAGTCAAAATCCCAGGAGTTACCTTAATTGTGATTGAAATTGAATGAATGGGAAAAAATAACTATACTGTGTTTATACATTAAATGTTTGCTTTTACAACCTCAATGTAGAGGCTGTTAACTGTCAGCAAACAATAATAAAGATATTTTAAATATAGCGTGGACCAGCATACCTGCTGTCCTTTAAGCTTTATTCTAATACTATGGATCCAAACATTTGTAAGACAATATTATTACTAATATGAAATTGACTCAATGAGAACTTTTCCATTAATAAGCGACATAGATTATCATTGAGGCATTTCTGCTAAATACCTAGAACCCAACCACCACCGCAAGCTTTTGTTGAGTGCCACTCTGCATGTATATATCCTGTTCTGGATCTTAATGGCTATTTCTTGAAACATCTTAATGATGTTTATATTACTTATATTATGGAGCAAGTTTACTCAAAACCTTAGCCAGTAGTATGTTAACAAAAGACCTCTCGTTACACATCTCAATATTATGAAGGTCCAGCTTCAGTGAGCTTCTGTTGAAGGGAGAGGCATGATCGCTAATGTATAGGTAAACCAGGGCCGGCCATACCATGGAGCAGAGTGGGGCAATTGCCCCAGGCGGCACTTTTGAAGAGGCGGCACTTTGCCGCCCCAAGCGTTTTTTTGTTGTTGTTTTTTTTTTAATGCGGAGGAGAGAGAGGGGCGTAGAGTGGTTTTCGCTTACCAAGTTATCAGTACCCGCTCGGCGCCCCTCTCCTTTGCGAGCCCTCTAGCTCGGTCTCGGTGCCGGCTTGTAATGCTGAGCGCCGGAAGATGACATCATTTCTGGCGCTCAGCAGGAAAGCAGCAAGCACAGTGGCAGAGCAGGGAGACTCGCCGCAGGACTGCTGAAAGGTAAGTACAAAAAGGGGGGGGATAGGGTAGATAATAGGGAGGGAGAGGAAGGGTAGATAATGACCCCTGGCGTTGGCTTCGCCCTGGGCGGCATTATGTCTTGGGCTGGCCCTGAGGTAAACTATTGAGATTTCTTCAAAGTGTCCTTACACATTGAATTATACATTACACAGGGCCACCTCGGACCTTTTGCTAGCGTTGACCCTTTATAATAAATAGTGAAATAGTAGGGGGTTAAAGCAACATTCCCTTTAGTTCATAAACCCAGTGTGTATGCTCAGTAGTAATATAAGGACTTGTTTCAAAGAGCTTTGTTTTGCACAAAGAAGCCATGGGGCCCCTAGGATGTGGGGGGGGGGGGGCACCTGCAGCACAAGGACTGCATGGGCTTATGCCCCTCATCTAGTGTCACATACTTACACGACTGGGTATTATTGGACTTGTGTTTGGACCTACAATATGCTTTAGATTTTTGCCCTCAGGATTTCTGCACTACCAAACTGTGAAAGACCCCTGGCCCTTCTCTGACTATGATTCTCCATCTTCTTCCAGCCCGGTATGCAGTAGCCGGCAGCTACAGGTGGCTGCAGAGTACCGTAAAGATCTGTAGTAGGTAGAAACCCTTTGATATGCTTCAGTGCTGTGGTTTGAGACTCCCTACAAGCCAAACCATTACAACTAACTATGAACAAATGCAACTGCTTACTTCAGAAGTTTTTGACTGGATAAGAAAAAAACAACACATACATATAAGTATATCACTTTATTCAAATGTATTTCTCCAGAAGCTCCTTATACCCCTATTCAATGTATGGAAGTAATGTTAATAATGAACCAGAACCAGTACCCTGGCCCTTTACAAGATTTGTGGGTCATGGACTAGTAGAGGGCTCTCAGTCCCCATCCTGTAGTAGACGTACTTTATTTGTAGTAACCTCAACCTGTGCTGCTTATGAGCTCTGGATTAATGTGAGGGACTGTCAGACACTAGCAGAGAGGAGCCGGCTCTACTGCAGGTATACTGTATATATAACTTGATTAATTCAGTACAGAGGCTGCCCTCTCTCCCATTGTCCATTTGCACCCAGGCAGGATGGGTGAGAGGGCTTAAAGTCACAGTGTATGCTCTGATTGGCTGTTTATTATTCTTCCCTTCCTTCACTGCCCTACTTTTACTTTCTTCCATGTTACATGGACTTGTGTGCCCAGTCAGCGGCTGGCAGGGACTTGTATCCTGCCAGTGAGAGGACTTCAGCCCTCAGACAACAAGAAAGTGAATTGAAATGCAAAGGCTGGTTTTGGGTCTAAGTGCTTAGTTTTTTTGCACCTATAAAATGCATTATTATGATATGAACAGAGCAGTCTTGACTGGGAATTATTTTCCACTTGCCAACAGTTCTGTCCAACATCACAACAGATTTCATTTGCTACAGTGCAGTGCCTATTTTAGAGTGACACATGGTTTGTACACGCGCAATGGCCAGTCCTTAGATTATATGGGAATCCAACATATAATAAGAACAGAGTATTAAATCATGAAATAATGTAGGGGAATCTGCAACTATTTCACATTATGTTGTACTTGCGTTGATATTGAAAAATATTAAAAAAGATAAACAGAGATACATTAACTAGGATTCATTAACTGATCTTACAATTATCTGTTTCCGTTGTAATTTAGCTCTATCTTCGGCATTGAATCCAGCTCAATATCATCTGATATCTAACATGCTTTTGCTGTCAGTGACTGGCATTGTGAATTAATACCTACTATATATTGTTCTTTTACTGGCATTTTTTGTTTTTAGGACCATACTTTTTCCTATACAATATCCTGTTCTATTGTCACACAGATATATAGGATCTCATATACCTATAATTATTATGAACATTTAATCAGATTTCTCCAAAACAGTAATATAAATTCACCAAGTGTTGATCAATTTAAAGAATTCGAAAGAACAACACACATCTAAGCATTTTGCTTCACAGCTTACATGAAATCGATTAACTGGATAATGTTAAATAGAAAGCTTTCAAACTATTGCCATGGCTGTTGGTGATCTTGAATGCTAAACCTAATTACTTTGAAAGATGAAAAATGTTACTGCTAACTCTGCATTAATGTCACTATACTAATTTATAAATAAAGCAGTGTATTGTGTTTTATACACATTTTTTATATCACAAATCAAGCACTCCAACAGAGAAAGCTACTCAGTGAAATAAATCTTGGAAAATCAATTGGCTCATCTATCTTTAATATCAGATAAATAACTGGAATAAAACACTATACTCTATTACATTTTACTATACTAAATTTTAAAATTTATTAAATATGTAATTTTCTATAAAAATTCACTATTTTGGAATTTTGTCATATGAAGAATATGTCATCTCTCTTTTACTCCACTGTAGTATGTTAAATATGAACTTGATAATATTTCATGTAATCTATCACTATTTTGCTGTAACACATTTGACAGAGTCTTATTAGGTCTCTTTTCTACTATTCTTTCTTCTTTGCCTGCTATAGGAAAGTAGGGATACAAATTCTTAATTCCACAGGAAACATTGTTTCTTCATAATAACTGAGTAAGCAGATGTGTTTATATATTAAACAAAAATATAATCACAGTCTAATACAGGTTGAATAAAGAGTCCACTGAGACAAACACACTGCTTCCACTTCACCTCAAAGTAAGTAAACTTGAATGAAGCTACAATTTGATGTCATCACATCTGTGGTAGGTCATCATTGTACGCAATCTGAGTTATCAACAAAAAGAAGGGCATAGCAGACACACAAGTACAGACATTGAGCCACTTACTTCACTGACAGTTTTGTCTTCGCATTTACCTGTAAAACACCCCTTTATCAAAATGGTCTCTCTTGCTTTATATATACAGTATATATACATACATATACTATATAATGAAAAAAAACTACAAGTATTGGGACACACCTCTTAATTATTTAATTTAGGCGTTTACATCTGCATTTACAAACATTGAAAAAACGGGTTGTTCTGAAGATCTCAGTAAATTCATGTGCGGTACTTTGATAGGATGCCACCTTTGTAATAAGTCAGTTTGTCAAATATCATCCCTGCTAGAGATTCCATGGTCATTATTATAGTGGTATGACTGGAATGTGGAATTGTTTAGGAACAGCAGCTACTGACAAAGTGGAAGACCATGTAAAGTCACAGAGCAGGGCCCTTGAGTGCTGGGATGCTTGTGGGCGAGCAGCTGCAGGCAAGCCAAGCACAATGCCAAGCATTATATCGATTGGTGTAAAGCATACCACCACTGGACTCTGGAGCAGTGGAAACGTTTTCTGTGGAGTAATGAATCACACTTCTCTGGCAGTCCGAAGGGCGAATTTGGCAGATGCCCCGTGAACATTAACTGCCTGACTGCATTGTGCCAACTGCAAAGTGGAGGAGAGATAATGCTATGGGGCTGTTTTTCAGGGGTTGCAGTAGGCCCGTTACTTCCAGTGAAGGGAAATCTTAATGCTTCAGGATACCAAGACATTTTGAACAGTGCTATGCCTCCAACTTTTTATGAACAATTTGGGGCAGGCCCTTTTCTATTCCAGGATGACTGTGCCCCAGTTCACAAAGCAAGGTCATGGTTGGATGAGTTTGGTGTGGAAGAACTTGACTGCACTGCACAGATGCCTGACCTCAAATACATCGAATACCTTTGGGATGAACTAGAATGGAGATTGTGAGCCAGGCCTTATAGTCCAACATCAGTGCCTGACCTCACAAATGCCCTACTGGATGAATAGACAACAATTCCCACAAAAACACTCCAAAACCTTGTTGAAAGTCTTCCCAGATTACTAGGTACATTTTAATGTCTTAGTATTTAGAATGCATAAAAGTTTCTGTTGGTGTAATGGTCAGGTATCCCAATTATTTTGTTCATTTATTACATTACTAACATCTGCATCCCATCTTCAAAGACGAACATTGGTAACAGAATGGCTCATACTGAAGAGCACCTGACTTTAAATGTCATAAGAGCCATCTTTACTAGACTTGGGTACTGCACTTAATTGGTTAATGCCAGAGGAGTTCCCTGCCGGCGACCGTTAGTGTCGCTCTTACCGACCTTTAGGCCTGAGAAGGTTCCAGGAGTTAAAGGTCCATAATAGCAACTCAATTGGTTGCCGGCAGGGGCCTCCTCTAGCATCAGCCAATGAAGGGGAACTGCTCTTCATTGGTTGATGCCAGAGGAGGCCCCTGCTGGGCACAAGTCTAATCAAGCCAGTTTGCTAAATTTCTACCATGTTAGATCTTCCCCTGCCCAATGTAAGTGCTGTTATTGTGAAGTGGATATATATATATATAATTTTTTTTTTCATACTTCAGAATTTCATTCTGGTAACAAATTTAATATTAGGTGCTCATGAAGGAACTTAATTGACAAAATATTTTTTTTACTTTCTTTAAGAACATTTGGTAAATGGATTTTCTGTATGATTGCTGGAAGCACATGCCAAGTATTTAAATAAGGGAACATTATATTTGAGTCTGGTGAGAACAGAACATATTACAAAAGACACAAACCAATGTGAGGCAGGATGCCCAGTATTAGGATAAATAATACACTTTCAATCATCTCTTAGCCATGATGCAGTGTATCAGCCTAATAGAAAATGTTGCAACTTGTCTCAGAAGGGAAGGAATGCTGCTTTCACATTCTCTGAAGTATGACATCTGCTTTTCTTGATTTTACTCCAAGTGACAAAACATAGAAGATTCACATATTTTTAATTACCAAATTCATTATGTCTACTATTACTTGGCAAGCTCTGTGGTATAGAAGTAATTAACCTTTGGAGGATTCAGGAACTTTTTAGCTTAAAAGTCCTCTCCCATTAGAGGGCTGATACTGTCTTACCTCAGACACACAGAGGTTCTAGAATTACACTGTTTAAAGTGCACTTTTTAAAATTGTAATAGATAACATAACAAATTGTACACAGACAACAAGAGTAATCGCAAGCAGTGTAAAATACACAATAAAGCTCTATCTTATCCTTCTTATACCTCTTCAGCACCTGTTTTTTTTTTTATTCCTGAAGGACCAGAGGTTTCTTTGCTCATTTTTACCATATGGTTGTGAAACCATGATTCCCCTTTTTTCCAGATTTGATCCTTTTTTTCCGGATTTGATGTACCCACACAAATTAGAGGTGGTTTTGTTAGTGGTGTAACAAAAATGTCAGGGGCTCCCTGCAAGGTTTAGGATGGGGACCCCAGGCTCTATTGGAAGAGAGCAAAATTCTTATGTGTGTCAGCGCTGATAACATTATTGCCGATTTTGCGTGTTGCCATTTTTAAAGTTATTGTTAATTTTCACTCTACCCTGTTGTAATAGCACCACAGGATCTGCAGGAGCTCTGCAAATAAAATGTAAGTTTCCCCAAGTTTCCTCTGGATAAAGCATTACCTGTAATAGTCTGCATGTACCCTATCCAATGTTTGCCATAAACATACTGAAAAGTCAAGTTGTTAGTCAACTTAAGGGGTAACTTGACTAATATTTGTTGGATGCTGCAATTATGAAAAGCAATTCATATTTTCAAGATGATTGTGAGTAAATGCATCCGATTTTGGAGACTTGCAGTCTCAATTAACTTGCAACTTGAATGCCCATCAGTTCAATTTACAAACCCCCAACCCAACATGGTTCCTTCTGACCTATGGAGGCTGGTGAGCACCACCACTATTTCACCATGCGTGGTGAATTGGTACATACTGTAATTTATGTGATCTGACCACACTTTAGAAACACTGGGCTAGACAGCTGTGAAAATGGTAAGTGTATTATGAAATTAAATCACTACCAAAGTCACATTTACTAGTTTTTGCCACATCCTTGATAGATGGTTCTGGAAAGATATTGAGCTATAATATGCCAGATGTGATTTTTCAGGTAGATACATGAACCTTACTATTAACGTGTGTTGTCCATGATTCAGTGAGTTTTTGATCATACCTAAAAATGATTGCTTCATTAATTAGAAGAGTGCATGAAGCTTAAAACATTGCTTTCCTATTGATGTATTTTATTTAGCTGACAGGTCATGAATTATAGATCCATATCTGATGAATGATCTGATTTGGATTTTTTTTTGCAAAGAATAGTTACAATTAGTTTGCACATGATGGAGTAGGAGTTTCCTAGATAGATGTCCAATGTTAATAAAATACTAGTGCTATGACTTAACATGCACTGACAATATTTGACAAAGCGGTAGTATAAACGGTACTATTATAAAACTGAACAATCTAGAATAATTTTCCATGTGAGAGAAACTTACATTTATATTTTTATAGACACATCAAGCTACTCATATATATCTAGGCAAGGCAAACCCTGCGTTCCATCACACAATATTTTAGTAACCCCCCCCAAAAAAAAAAAATTCCTCAAATATGTCAAATAGTAAAATTAAAGAAAATACAAGTGGCATTTTTTGAGTTGTAAGGAGACAATGACGCAATGCAAGGTTTGCAAAACCATTTCCTTAAAAGCAGGCCCGGACTGGGACAAAAAATAGGCCCGGGCATTTAAGACTGAGCAGCCCATTTTTATTTATTTATTAATTTATTGTTAAACCAAATTCTGACAAATATAATATACCATTTCTTGTTGTCTGTTAGTTATATTTCCACATGCTTTTGTCACTGTAATCAATTAGCATTACATAAATATATAATATATTAATCATGCAATTTATAAAGTGCTATATCTTTAATGAAAGATTCAAAACAGTAACTTATCTTTGACCATTTAGGTTTTTTTTTACCAAAATACCAAAAAAAAGTTTTACTAGTAAATATTAATGTAAAAAAAATTCATATTTAATAAAAACTATGAGAAAAATGCCTCTTGTTTATATTTTCTTTTATTTGCCAACCAGCCCCCCAGTTATGCACATCTGCCCTCAGCTTGTGAGGATTCAAAGGGAAAATTTAAAAAATATTTTTTTTCAGCTAATGCCTTATACCCTCCTATATGCCAGAGATGCCACTGTGCCCCCTGATATCGCTTATTCCTCCTATATGACACTCTGTCCCGTGA
>VKOC01002181.1:0-44963 GCA_009364415.1 Spea multiplicata | reverse complement strand
CCCCTGGTATGTGGCAATTGGCATCTGCTTCATAAGGGTTTTTTGCCTTCCTCTGGATCAACACGGTAGGGACACAATATGTATATAGGTTGAACTTGATGGACTTTGGTCTTTTTTCAACCTTATGAACTATGTTACTATGTTACTAATAAGTGAGTTGGCTGGAGACTTTGCAGGAGAGTTGTAGTTTTAGGTCTTTAACTTTAAGTTATTATTAAATAGGAAGGGTAAACACTGGCATGTTTCTCTAAAAGGGCTGAGCTGGCCCTGTTTAATGTAAATTTCAAAATGTTAGAAGATTTTGAAGAAACCACACTGATTCAACTATATATTTTACAGGCCCTGAAGCAGAAGCTCCTCATGGTTGGACCTTCATAATGTATAGGGAAGTCTCTCTTTAGTGAATAAACCCAAATGTTTGATCGAAATTATTTTGTTTCTATAGAACACCAAAAGCATGATCTGGATATACGGGTATTTTCCTTGTGCCAGGATATTTCCATTTCAATATTATTGAAATTTGGATTATATATAAGGCATTATGACAATGAGCTACAATATACTTTATCACATGTCTGGCATTAAACAAACTAATATTTTAGAAATAATGGAAATGCTTAAGTAAGCAAATAAATAACATGGAGTCACAACAGCCTTTGAAGATGTAGTAAAATTGTTAATTACAAGATATCTCTCAGTATGCAGAAGCCAGAGGATATGAAAACTATACAATATATTGCTTTAACTTTATTCAACGAACACACAATGGGGCTCTTGTACAAAGAAGAAAAAGAAAAACAATACAGTGCAGATTATCCAATCAAATAAAACATTTGAGGGAGGACATGATATTGAACTCACAAAAGTGTTGTTGAGATCAGGATCATCTTAAAATGAATTCTTTATTTCCATATTCCTTAAAAACAAAGATTCACCAATAGCACAATATCACTGACACTGTATGAAAGAAAGAAATTACCCACAATAGAATTTGCACATAAATCCAATGTGCAAAAAAAGGGATATGAAGTCCTCCTGGATCTGTCCTTCTTAAGTACTGGGTGGCGTTGTTAAAGTGACTTGGGCTTTAACTTGAAAGGTGAATGTGCAAATTGACCAATAAATAAAAAAACAGATAATAAACACATATACAACTTAAAATAAATGTCCACAATGTAAAGTCCCCTTTCTTAGATGTATGTCGCCACTCTAATGGCTTCCTCAGGAGGAAAAAAGGTTTGTCCAAATTGGGCATTGGAGAGAGCCATTTCTGGGGCCTGCAGCTAAACATTAGGAAAATATTCCATATTATATCTCACACTTTTTGGGTTTCCACCGATACTGGAATCTATTTGGGTTTTTTTGTGGTTTCGATATGACTCTTAAGGCATAACTTCATGTAGGTGCCAAATTGTAGTGTAAATGAGCAACCCCATTTTGCATTTTTTACCTGATTTTTCCAAAAGATGTTTCCTGAATAATATGACAGTATATATTTTGGTATAATGGGGCATATACTGCATCCAGCCAATTTCCATGTTACATAAAAACACCCAAAGATACAAGCTGTCATGGAATTCCATGGTCAGTGAAACCGACTAGAATACATATTAGGGTTTATTATGGAAAACAGTTCCTGCTAAAATTCTATTTTCAGACTCAGGTTTGGTTTAATTCCAAATAAATAAAAGACCCTAAAAAGAGTCTAACCCTTTTCAAGGGAACCCCATGCCTAACTGCAGGCAGTCCCATTGAGCCACCAAATGCATCAATAGCATGTATCCAGTGCTGACAGGTTTTAAACAAATACACCTGCCAGAGTGGCCAGCTGTCTTGCCATTTACTAGCGTTCGTTTATGTACCTAAAGAAGCCCTGCTGCTTAGAGCACAAAAACGTTAATCTAAAAGCATTCAAAAAATACAAGCAACACATACAGTAAATCCAACGAAACCCCTGTGACTTCTAATCCCCACTAATTTGCCAAAACAGAATAAATTATGGAAAAATAGGCCATCGTCTACAAAAATCTCTAATTAAATTTCAAATAGTACAGAAGAGCGGAACGTTAGAGACTACATTTTCTTTTTTTTTTTAATTTTAAGAGAGCATCCAGTATCTTATATGGTTGCAAATACCAAATGCAATTGAGTGAACAGAAAAATCTAAATCAAAATCAAAATTTGGTATGACCACCATTTGCTTTCAAAACAGCATCAATTCTTCTAGGTACACTTCTACAAACTGTATGATTGAAAAATTATACAAAACCGGTGCTAATGATCCTCAATTTAATATATATGTTGGTGAGGTTGCGGAAGACAAAAGTAATACACCATGGCAAGATTGAGCACAGCAACAAGACACAAGGTAATTAAACTGCATTGGCAAGGTCTCTTCCAGGCAGGCAATAAACACAGGGAAATTCTTAAGGGAAACCTGTTTCAGTTTACCAGAGATTTGAGACTAGGATGGAGGTTCAACTTCCAGTAGGACAATGACCCTAAACATATTGCCAAGGCAACACTCGAGTGGTTTAAGGGGAAATAGTTAAATGTCTTGGAATGGCCTAGCCAAATTCCAGACCTATTGAGAATCTGTGGTATGACTTAAAGATTGCTGTACAAAAGTGCATCCGCAAACTTGAAACAGCTGAAGCAGTTTTGGTTTGAAGAATGGGCAAAATCCCAGTGGCTAGATGTGGCAAGTTTATAGAGATGTAACCTAGGCTCCAAAAGGTGTCTGGACAAAGTATTGACTTGTGAGGGGGTGAACAGTTCAAGTTTTGTTTTTTGTATTATTTCTTGTTTGTTTCACAATCAAAATATTTTGCATCTTGGTAGGCATGTTGTATAAATTAAATGATCAAACTCCCAACAAATCCATTTTAGGGTAAATCAATGTTTATTGAAATTTTCAAATATGTGGGATACAGAAAAGAAAAGGGAGGGGAGCGAACAAACCGTGACATCCAAGTTGGTACACATCAGAACAATATCACCCCAACAACCCACCCCCCGACAGTTGCCCGCATAGCGACAAGATAACATCAGGAGACCCTTGACAGACACATGTCTTAAGCAGCACGCCTAAGAGAGGGAGTGAGGAGCCTCAAAGGTTGCTGACTTCAGCTCTGAATGGCCTTAGTGGCCTTAAGTGCTAAATGAGCGCAACTACCGGCGTAGAGGCGCCAGGGATGGAGCAGCCTGTCAAGGGGAAACCTTGCACGGGCATACGGCCCACATAACAGCAGAGAAGAGAACGGGGGGTCGAGCGGGTAGAGTCAAGAGCGGCACGCGATGGAAGTCAGGCGCGGGGGAAGAGAAAAGAAATAAAAAAAAGGAACAAGGGGGTGGTGTAGGGGCAAGAGGAGGGGAGAGGACTGGGGATGTGGACCAGAGCGCTACAATATCGTCGGGCAGAGGGTCAGGACATAAGGGCTGTAGGTTAGTCCGCAAACACCTGGGACAGCAAGGAACGGGCGTGGGGACCAGAGGCATAGGCCAGCCAGTGGAACCAGGTGCGTTGGTATCTCTCAACCGCATTCGAAGCCGACAGGGCCAATTCCTCCAATGAGCGCTTATTGTCCACCCGGAGGAACCATTCCCTAAAAGAGGGAGGGGAGGGATCACCCCAGTGTAGAGGTATGAGGGCCTTAGCGGCCGTGATCAGGTGCCTAACAACTGTCTTTTTGTACCAGGAGAAGGAGAACGTCATATGTTGTAGGAGGTAGAACTCCGGGGTGAAGGGGAGGACCTTGTCAGTGAGGGACTGTGCACAGCGGACCAGAAGGGAGCGATACGGGGGCAGTTCCACCAGAGATGAAGGAGAGAGCACGGGGACTCCCCGCACCTCCAGCACTCGTCTGTCGACCCAGGCCGGTAGCGAGACAACACCGAAGGCGGGCGGTACCAATGAGCTAGCAGTTTATAAGACATCTCCTGGTCTTTAGCGCTGAGAGAGCAGCGATGTGCGAAGATGCACATCTTGCTCCACTGTTCCTCAGTAAGGACGACCTGCAGCGCCGTCTCCCACCTCCCCATGAATGCAGGGGGTGAGGGGGTCAGGGCGGACAGGAGGAGGCTGTAAAGTTTGGAGATACCGTGGGATAGAGGGGCATCCATCACACACAGGGACTCAAAAGGGGAGAGGTCACGCAGCATGTTATGCTTCTGAGCCAAGGAGCGATAAAAGTTTTGCAGTTGCAGGTAGTGAAGCCTAACCATCAGGGAGGTCGTCCCCTGGCCGACAAGGTGATCCAAGGGCTTAAGCCCCGCAGGGGTCACAAAAGATCGTAATCTCGGGACACCCTCCGGAGTCGCTGCAGGGAAAAGATTGAGTCCCAGCCCAGGCGGAAAGTCGGGGTTATCCCTGAGCGGAGTGAGTGGGGAAGGGACTGAAGAAAGCCGTGTAATGCGGAGCAAGGAATGCCAGACCCGTAGCGTAGCACACATGAAGGGGTGAGGAGAGGCAAGACGACGCGCCGTATCCACCGCTAGCCAGGGGAGGGAGGAGATCGGGAGGCCCAGCAGTGCGCTCTCCACTCCCACCCACTGTTTGTGGGCCGGAGAGCGGGTCCACTCCACAATACGCAACAAATGACAGGCGCGATAATACGTCCGCGGGCAGGGCAGGGCGAGGCCACCCCTAGACTTGGGGAGGATCAGCGTAGCGAAACCGATGCGTCGCGATCGAGGGCCCCACAAGAAACTGAGAAAGGCGGAACGGACAGAGGAAAAGAAAGAGGGTGGGATGGAGATCGGCAAGGTTTGGAACAGGTAGAGGAGGCGAGGCATAACATTCATTTTGATGGTGTTAACCCTACCCAAGCAGGAGACCCTAAGTCTCGACCACTTGAGCAGGTCAGATCGAATAGATGCCAAGAGGGGAGGGAAGTTAAGGCTAAAGAGGCGAGAGAAGTCATCTGTCAGCCAAACACCCAGGTATCTCAGCTGGGAAGGGCACCACTTAAAAGGAAAGGAAGCAGCCAGGGAGTCCCTGTCCGCTGGGGGTAGGTTGACATTGAGAATCTCCGACTTGGACATGTTTATTTTAAAATTAGAAAGTTTCCCGTAATCAGAAAGCTCCTTCAGGACGACCGGCAAGGATAGACGAGGCCGGGTGATGGCGAACAGAAGGTCATCGGCATAGCCCAAGACCTTGTGGCTTGACCCCCCTGTCGTCAGACCCTGAATGTCCGGGTTTAACCGAACGGCCTGGAGCAGGGGTTCCAAGGAGAGCACAAACAGCAGGGGCGACAGGGGGCACCCCTGCCTCGTGCCCTTAGATATAGGAAAAGGGTCCGAGAGAGATCCGTTGATACAGAGGCGAGCCGTAGGAGATGCATAGAGTGACTGGATCCAAGTCAGCAGGCCGGGGCCGAAGCCCATGCGCCGGAGAGTAGCTAACATGAAGGTCCAGTCGACCCTATCAAAGGCCTTCTCGGCATCCGTGGAAAGGAGGATAGTGGGAAGGTTGGAACGCTTGGCCAAATGAAGGAGGTTCACAGCGCGAATGGTGCTGTCCCTAGCCTCACGACCCGGAACGAACCCCGTCTGGTCAGGGTGCACAAGTTTCGGCATGAAAGGGTTGAGTCGGGTGGCTAGAATTTTGGCAAAAAGCTTGAGGTCCGAGTTAAGGAGGGAAATCGGCCGATAGCTGCCACAGTTCTCTGGGTCCTTACCGGCTTTGGGGATAAGAGTGACAGAGGCGGATAGGGTGTGGGCATGGATGTGACCACCCCGTAGCAGAGAGTTAAAGGCCTCAACATACCGTGGGCCCAGTTGGTCGCGGAACCGCGAATAATACTTAAGGGGAAACCCATCAGGGCCGGGGCATTTCCCGGTCGGAGACGACCGGATGGCGAAGAGTAACTCCGGGAGGGTAATAGGGGCGTCTAGCCCGGCCGCGTCCTCAGCAGAAATGCGCACACGGATCGTGCGTTGCAGATAGTCCGCAATTTGCGATTCCCGGTCCCCAGTGGAGTGGGGGCCCAACGGAGGAGCGATGTTATACAGTTTTGTGAAGAACTGAACAAAACTCTCCGAGATATCAGAGTGAAGAAGACACACCCTGCCGGCATCGGAGCGGATTTTAGGGATGTAGGTCAGAGTACGAGAGGCCCGGAGGGCCCTCGCCAAATATTTCCCAGGCTTATCTCCATGTTCATGGAACAACGCCCTGGAGCGTTGGTAGGCTCGTTGGTGCCTGGCGTTCAAGATCGAAGCCAGTTCCCCCCGCAACGACACAAGCAGCTGCAGGTCGTCCCCCGAGAGAGAGTACTTGTGGGCCCTCTCCGCGTCCGCAATGCGCAGACAGAGAGAGGCTATCTTTTCCGCGTCGAGTTTCTTGCGCTGCGAGCAGATGCGGATAAAGTGACCCCGAAGCACACTCTTGTGGGCCTCCCATACCGTAAGGCTGGGGACATCACCCGTGAGATTCTCGTCAAAATAACTGGTGATAGCCTGGATCGTATCGGCACATACCGAATCATCAGATAACAGAGATTCATTGAGGCGCCAAGAGCGCCGAGAAGGCCGAGCGAGAGGTGAGTCAATCGATAGGAGCACCGGGGCATGGTCCGACCAAGTGGTGATGCCGATGCGGGCATGACAGACGAGTGCTGCATAGCGGTAGGGGAGGAAAAAATAGTCGATAGGGGAGTAGGAGCCGTGCGGCGTCGAGTAGAAAGTGTAGTCTCTAGTCGTGGGGTGGAGGGCTCGCCAGCAGTCTACCAGGCGGTGGGAGGTCAGCAAGGAAGAGACATGTCGAGGGATATGGGAAAGACCCGTAGAGGTGTCGAGAGCAGGGTGTAGAGGGACGTTAAAGTCTCCGCCTAGGACCAGGACGCCCTCCTGAAAGTCTCGTAGTTTAGTGAGCACCTGTCGGAGGAGAACGTGTTGTCGCCTGTTGGGGAGGTATATGTTAGCGAAAGTGTATTTTTGATTGGCGATAACCCCTTTTAACAGAAGGTAACGCCCCTCGGGGTCGGAGCAGACGCCAACCTCCGAGAAGGGAAGATACTTGGAGAGGAGAATAGCCACGCCCCTAGTTTTGGTGGAGGGATTGCTGCTGAAATAGCCAGTAGGGTAGAAGCGATCTGAGAGCCTAGGGGACCTGCCAGAGAGGAAGTGCGTCTCCTGAAGGAACGCTACGTCCACTCTGTCGCGACGTAGATCCCGGAGTAGGTGAGAGCGCTTCTCAGGGATATTAAGTCCACGGGCGTTAAGGGACAGGAAGGTGAGGGGGGAAGCATGTAGAGGGTGACATGCCCGAGTGAGGAAGGGAGGAGGAGAGAGAGAAAAAAAAAAAAAAAAAAAAGAGGGGGGGGACAGACAGAGGGGAGGGGGAGGAGTACGAGGGAAGGGAAACCTGAAGGGTGCGAGGGAAGGGAACAAAATGGTCAGTAAAGACCGCAACACGCACTGGACACGCCAGCCAATAGGGCAACACTAGGTTGCCCGAAACGACCCCAACGGACAGGGAGGTCGATGGCAGAACGAAGGCGTGAGCGTGAGGGAGCCGAGGCAACCAAACAAGGAAGAACAGTGAAATGACAACAAATAGAACAAGGTATGAGCGATCAAAAATATGGTGGTAGGAACAGCGAGAACAACTGCACGCCGCCGCCCGCAGCAAGAGCAGTGATAGAGCAACATAAACTAGCCGACTAAACGAGGTCAAAGGAGAGGGAGGAACGGCATGAGGCATCAACAGGCCTCAACCACCAGCCCAAACAACAAAGGCACATATCCGCCCCGGAAAGAAGGACAAGAAGAAAAAAAAATAAAAAATAAAAAAAAAATTATACGAACAAACAAGCCCCGGGCCCTGGCACCGTGTTGCCACGCGAACAGAGGAATGGCATGGAACATATACAGAGGGCAGAGGCCCCCGGCACTGAACACTCATAGCGAGAAGGAACAGGCAACCCCAGGTCGCGCGGCCAAAACAAAATGAGGAACAATGCAAACCAGGACAGGATCCCGGGGAGGGCAAATGGATTACATTGCAATAGATAAGGCGAACAATATATAGATCCATAGACACAAAATAAAAAAAAAAAAATAAATAAATAAATAAAAAAAAATTAAGACGGACAAACGAACAAGCCCCAGGCCCTGGCGCCGTGTCACCACGTGAACAGATGTATGGTATTGAACATAGATAAAGGGCAGAGGCCCCTGGCACCGTACACCCAGAGCGGTGGGGAGTAGGCCACCCCTGGTCGCGCAACAAAGGCAAAAGTAGCCACAATGCAACCTGTGGGCGAACGGAGTATAGAGACAATGCAATAGACAAGGTGAACGATATATAGATCCAGTGACACAAAATAAATAAAATAAAAAAAATAATAAAAAAAAAAAATTATAACATACACATTTGTTAAGAACTCACCCCGGGCCCAGGTACCACGGCGGCGCGTGAATAGGTGTATGGTAGGAAACACATATAGAGGGCAGATACAACCGGCACCGCAGGCTCAAAGCGGGGAGGAGCAGGTAGTCCCTGGACGCGCAACAAAGGCAAAGTTAGCACCAATGCAACCCTGAACAGAATCACCGGGGAGGGCGAATGGGTTGCAGAAACATTGCAATAGATAAGGCGAACAAAGTACGGACCTACTGACCCATAGGAAAGTTGGCAGCAATGGAGTATGAGACCAGAGAGAGTGAATAGAGTGCACAGACATTGCAATAGATAAGGCGAACAATATACAGGCATAGGGACATATAGATACAGAATTAAACCTGCAGGCGTCCAGGGAGGAATACGGCGAGGAGTGGAGCCCCACAGGGGTGATAAAATATATTAAAATAATAATAAAAAAAAAAAAAAAAAACACATAAAGTTTACAATTCCGTATAGTGGCGGAGTGAGCATCGAGGGTGGTGGCCAACAGGGGCGCAGGGGGTGATCACTCAATCTCCAGACGGCGCGAGAAAGGTTGTGGTGCTGGTGGTTCGCGCCGGGTAGGCTGCTCAGGCAATCCACGCCTGGTGCGCCGAGAGAGTGGCTGCCTCGCCGGCCCGTCGTCTGCATCAAGGCCAGACAGAGCCCAATCAGCCACAGTCAAGGCAGGGAGACCCAGGGCACCCAGCAAGCGGGGGAGTTCGTGGTGGTGCCGCAGCGTCAGTGACGTGTTGTTGTGCCGGATCAGGAGCGCAAACGGATGACCCCAGCGATAGGGGATGTGAAGGCGCTGAAGCTCCAGGGTCAGGGGCCTCAGGGCACGACGGGCCTGCAGGGTGAGGTCAGAGAGGTCATGGAACAGGGTGACAACTGCGCCATTAAGCGGCCACGTGCGCACTTCCCGTGCGCGGGACATTATGGCCTCTTTGAGGCGGAAGTCCGTCAGGTGACAGATGATGTCTCTGGGAGGACTAGATGGGTCACCACGGGGCCTCAGGGCACGGTGCACCCTGTCTACCACCGCCGAGGCATCCACAGCCCTGCCCAGGAGGCCGGAGAACAGGGCAGTGAGAAGGGCCAGCAGGTCTTCAGAGGCCTCAGATTCAGGGACGCCGCGGACTCTAATATTTTGCCTGCGTCCCCTGTTGTCCAGGTCTTCCAGCCGCCTCCTCACAGCACGGAGGCAGCGCAGATGGTGGTCAGCAGACTGCGTCACGACCTGGCCTACCTGTTGCTGTGAGGCCGAGGCCTCCTCCAGGGCCGTCACCCTGTGCTCCAGTGAGGAGAGGTCGGTACGGAGGGTCGCCACTTCGTCCCGGACCACTTGCCGGAGCTCCGTGATGAGGGTGGAGAAGTCCGAGCGCCAGGGCGCCGAAGAAAACAGCCGGAGCACCTCAGGCGAGTGGTGAGGCAGCGCGGGAGCAGGAACGGACGTCGCCTCCTCCAGGGAGGATGAGCTGGCCGGTGAGTCCGCCGCGTGGTCCACCGAGGCCAAGTCCGCAGGCGTCCTGAAATACTCCCGGAGGGAGTTAGCGGTTTCTCTGGAGCGACCGCTCGGGGTGGGGGGTTCGGCGGGAGCTTTTTTATTTCGCCCCATCGTGTCAGGCAGCCGGATGAAAGCAGATTAAAGTGCGGGCGGCAGCGGAGCACAGAGCTCAGGCGTCCATCTTCCTTGGCGGCTGGACACGCCCCCCCCAACAAATCCATTTTAATTCCAGGTTGGAATGCAACAAAATAGGAAAATTGCCAAGGTGGTGAATACCTGTAGTTTGGCCCAAGTTTAATTAAAGCCTGTCTTGCGCTCTAACCAGGAATAAATATATTTTAATTTTATATGATTTGGAAAAATGTATTCCAGTTTTGAAACTTAATTGGTTACCTTCTCATGGATCCTATAGAAGATCCTATCCAGGCTGTAGCGTCATAAAATAGACCATCCAAGTCAGTAACTACTGATATAATTGGTAGAGGCAGTGAGGTATGTTTCTAGAGATACAGTTCTAAGAAATGGTATGTGCTCATTCTACTTCATCTGAGTAGCTATCCATGTAGCAACGCAGTTCTAGAACAGCAGGGTACAATAGATGTTTCTCACTAGCTTGCGAGGAGTTTTAATTTTCTAGCTTTTTCTGTCATGATCTTAGCTTCCCCGTGATAATGATACAATTGTATTTACTTACCCTTCCCTGGCTTCCAGAACTATATTCTCCATAAAGAGAATATTTCACATTTAATATTCTGAGATTTCAAATTTAATATTAAAATATACAAGCTGCTGCTTTAGAATAGGATCAAAATAGGATCAAAATCACTGCATACTGATATCACAACAACCAAAAAAGAAAAAACAAATCTGTAAATGAAGGTAAAACATATCAATAAAAATATAATATAAATTTAGTTGGTATATGTTAAAACTTTTTTACACCGTTAAATGATAAAGTTTCAGTATGCGAAAGAGTGTGTAACAAATTTAAGTAACTTCAACTCCCATTTGTTTATGTAAATGTGCTAAGAATGTGTATATAAAAATTGTGCCCCTAATGCAAGAACTCCACTAGTTAGTTGCATAAACTATATTTGGTAAATGACTCGTAACATTTCTATATGGTTTAGGCCATGAATGCCCGTGATTTAACAATACAGTATAAAAAAACAGGAAAAACAGAATTGAAAGTAGAGTGGAATAAGGACATGGTAAATCTATTGCAGACATTGAACGGAGACATGTTTTAAAGTAAATTAAATCAACCTGCTTTAATACTGTCTATATTTCACTTTTTTCAAATAAATGGTATCATGTAGCCTTTCTTATAATCTCTGCATAACATTTATGTGAGAGCATAAAACACAACGCAGCTGTAAGTAAACCAATATGCGTGTTTCAGAAGAATGCAGAAACATTTTGCCAATAAGGACAGATTCTGACCAAATGAAAGATGACCTGAAATTGACTCAGTGGGCCAGAAGACGCCTAAAGAAACAGGAGGAACGGAAGCAAGTATTTGATGGATTCGTTTTGTAAGGCTCTCCTTCTGATATATAAGCGGAAAACACAAGATTGCAATATTGTTTCAGTGCCAAAACTAGATTACTCAAGGGAATGCAAATTTGGTATTAAATCTCTCAAAAGCCATCTTTAGATTTTTCACATACAGGGTTTTCCACATTAAAAGAAATTATGAGTTATCCTTTCAGCACACACTGGAAAACAAAAAAAATAATCGGAAAACGAATGCTTATGGGACTAGCAATTTCATCTGAAGTATCATAACAGAACATTGATAAATGGGTACCTGTAGTGCTGGATTGAGGGTTTGATTCACAGGGAGAGGCTTAAACTAAATTCTTTTGTAGAACAGCTGATTTGTGTGTTGACTGCAAATCTGTTTTCAAAGACACCACTCAAGGATGTTTTATAAGGAAAGTATCACTGAAGCAGAATCTCATATTTATGTTCTATATTGAAACAACATTTTACAGCTTGTGAATTAATTTGGATGTCTGCAAAATGTCTTCTCGTCTAATATCTTTTTTGACATATGATGTTTGTTATGGCAACTGTACAAAACTATGCCCGGGATCCTGCGGAACGTTCGCAGCTGGAGATATTCAAAGGAAATAGGACGAACAGCTTTGTGTTTTTGTATGTAGGGGGAAAAAAAAACAGTTTTGGACAAAAAAAATATTTTGCCTGTGCTTCTTTAATCTTTTGGTCTCTGGGAGCAAGGGAGCAATGAAGCCAAGCTTTCACAGGCAAACTTATTGGAAAGTTTTACCAACTCTTCCAAAGGAGTGGCTTCACAAGAGGGGGGTAGCCATGTCAGGGGCATGGTTAGCCATAGGAGGGGTGATGCTAAGTGTGGACAAGGGGTTACTGGGATTAATAGACTACATTGGTTAATGGGTTCAAAGTGGGACTCAACTACCCTGCCCAAGAGAAAGAAGCGAGTGAACGAAAGACCCAGTTAGCCACTCTTCACTTGGAGTTCCAGAGAGTCCACAGGTATGATTAAGTGATATACGAAATGACATGGTTTGACTAATTAAATTTCTATATGTTAATGCATGGTAATTCTGAAGACAGAAATAGAGGCAACATATAAAAAACAAAAAGTTTTTTTTCTGTATTTATATATAAATGCTGTGAAATTATAGTGAGGGAACTTTTAAAAATAATCAAGCACATTTACCTTAAAATAGTGTAGCTGCTGCATCACCCTTGCAGATGTGCCAAAAGCAATACAACATCATCAACAAATCATTAAAAATAAAACAAATAGTATAATATAGTTACAAAACCCAGTACTGCATTACTAGACATAAGAAGGTAAGAACCAAAGGTAGATTATAAAAATCACTGAAGGGGACTGCTTCTCACCAGGGAATCGCCACTCATTCTCCCCAGGTAGGAAGTGTCACACAAACATGCAAGACATCTTTTATGAATGCTATTCTCCATTCATCTGTTCACGAGTTCTGCTGATTGGTAAAGAAACTGATCAGCAGCTTCAGAACAGATAAATAATAATAATAATAATAAAAATGAAAAAAAACCCCAAAAAACTGATGTCTATGATGGTTCCTGATGAAACGCCATTCATCCTTCCCACATCAGATCCTGGGTTGATCTGCAGCTCGCTAAGCTGTGCCCTTGTGCGCGCAAATAGCTTTTAGAGAGAGCGCACATGTCCGAAAATTGTTTTTTTTTTAAGGGGGGGGTACAGGCATCTATCCGCAATCTGTGAGACAGACGCGCAACGTCATGCATCGGTCTTCTTAAAGCGCGGCAAGCATTTATTTTCTCTCATGTGGGGCAGCCGAGGCAGGAGTTGCCATGGCACTGGCCACAAAAAAGTATCCTATTTTGAGGAGTGATCCGATTCACTGATGACGTGCAGCAGCAGGTGAGAACTGAAGTGAACCAATGGATGATCACAGGCTGCCTCCTGCCTGCATGAAATGTGTTCATTTGCCTATAAAAATAATCCTTCAGATGCCAAAATTTTCTTGACTTTTGCAGGTAGCCACTGTTCCAGACATCCAGCCACAGAACAGAAGCCTCCACCCAGCCAGTGCAGCCACCTCACTACCACCAGCCACCTACCACTGCCACAAGCATCAAAAGAAAATGTGTTCAATTTTCATTGGTGAAATATCTCCAGTCTTCATATAACTTATAACATATTGTATTACTATTTGATAATTCCTATATTTGTCTGCAGTGCTGAATTTTATTGTTTGTGCCTCCTGTGTTTGGAAAATTTTATTATGTATATATCAGTATATCACCTTCACCATGTGCTGAATTTGATTGCTTTTGCCTCCTTTGGACAGTTTGCAGATTTTCCATCATATAATATTTTTTCAGACAGTTCAAAATTGTTCTAGCAAAGCTGTGCATTACTTTCATCAAGTTCACTTTTACTGCTTCAGTTTGGCTTCCATTACATGGACTGTGCCCTTACTGCCTCAATTTGGCTTTCTTTAACATGGACGGTGCCCTTACTGCCTCAGTTTGGCTTCCTTTACAGGGACTGTCCCCTTACTGCCTCAATTTGGCTTCCTTTACAGGGACTGGGCCTTCAAAGCTGCAGAGAGGCATCCGATACAGGGACTGGGCCTTCACTGGAGCAGACTGGCTTCCTTTACAAAGACTGGCACTTTACTCCTCCAGATCAGTCTTTGTAAAATACGCCAGTCTACCCCAGTGAAGGCCCAGTGCCTGTACAGGAAACCACTCTGCAGCAGTGAGGGTCCAGTCCCTGTATAGGAAGTTAATTAAATGATTATGTGAGACTAGCTTTCTAGTTGAAGACTGAGACTTAACTGCTTCACTTTGACTTCCTTTACAGGGACTGGGCCCTTACTGCTTCAAATTGGCTTCCTTCACAGGGACTGGGCCTTCACTGGTGCAGACTGGATTCCTTTACAAAGACTGGCACTGTACTTCATTTACAGGGACTTTGACCTTCACTGATGCACAATTGCTTCCTAGTAAAATATTGGGCATTAATTGCTGCAGACTAACATTCTATTGAAATATTGGAGATTTCCTGATGCAGTTTGACTTCCTATACAAAGATTTTGATTAGCTTCATCTACAAAGAGAACCGGTTGAAAATTATTAGGAATCCCACCACTGGCTGCATAGATTAAATATGTTACAAAGCATATGTTTCACATAATTTAGGGATTCACTTGCAATTGCAATTCTGCTAATACAGTGTAACCAGGGGTAGGCAACCTTCGGCACTCCAGATGTTTTGAACTACATTTCCCTTGATGCTTTGCCAGCATTATGACTGTAAGATCATTATGGAGATGTAGTCCACAACATCTGGATTGCCAAAGGTTGCCTACCCTTGGAGTAGACCATTATTCTTAAAGTGTACTGTTATTATTTCAAAGTAATGCATAAGTAAAAACATCAACTATCCATATACTTTGGCCATAATGATGGAAGAACAAATTAAACAATTTGACATGACATGCAAAGTTTATGTATTCACTTATGCAGTGAGAATTTCATCTTTAAAATAGACCATGGAAGTGGAGCCAAAAGGGGTGGAAATATATAGCTCCACCACCTCACAATGTGAATTTTTTCAGTTCCACGAACTTCGCTTTATATGGACTGTGTGAGAGAGCAAAATGGACATTAGGCTAAAGGCTTGTCTGTCAGACAGGCTGACATTACAATAGGTAATACTGTTGTGTAACTAATACTATATTATCACACTATAATGTAGTGTTATTAACCAGTGGCGTCCCTACAGGGGGGTAAGGGGGGCAATTCCTAGGTTATTCCTTGCCCCCCTGTTGCCCCCTCAAACGCTTTTTTTTTTTGACACGGAGGAGAGAGAGGGGTGTCTAGCAACCGCTGGGCCCCCCTCAGTCTCCTCCACGAGGCCTCTACCTCCATCGCGGTGCTGGCGTTTCATGTTGAGCGCCGGAATATGACATCATATCCGGCGCTCAGCAATGAAGCGGCGCGCGCCGCGGCAGAGCAGGAAGACAGAAGCCTCATTCTCCGGCCGCAGGTGAAATACAAAGGGGGAAAGGGTAGATAGTGAGTAGGGAAAGAGGAGGGAGAGGGGTTGGAGTCTCCTGTTCTCACTCCTGTGAGTGATGGGAGTGGTGGTCCCAACCGCACAAATAGCCATGGTGTTCTCGATCTCGGGTGTGTCCGCTATATCATCCTCAGAAGTATCGTCCATGTCAGACCAGTCAGGGTCATCAGACACGGCCTGGAGGTCGTCTGACATGACTTCAGACGGCGTAGGATGTTCAGGTGCTGGGAGTTGGTTAACCCCTGGATCACCATTCTGGGGAAGCGACAGGGTATGCTCCAGCTTTGATGCATTCTCTTTACATGCAGGTTCCTGGGCACGGGATTTGTCTGAGCGGGTTGCAGATGGTTTGGTTGATTTCAACGGACAATAAGTTATTCTATGGCCAGTCTCTCCACAATAATAACACAGGTTGTCCTCTCGTCTTTTCTGTCTCTCTTCCTTGGTGAGTGGCTCACGCTTGAAGCTCTTCTTTGGAGCTTTCTTACCTGTGGTCTGTCTTTGGCTTCGGTTTGGTGCTATCACATTCTAACACAGTCCGTACAGATTTACATATCTGGAGAAGACACTCCGCCAGTACTTCCAGAACTGCGGTTATCCCCACGGACTCCTTGGTATGGCCTTTGCATTCTGTCACGACCCTGGTAAGCTGGTCGGGTAGGAGCCCAGTAGCAGGGGATACAAGGGATTCCGTTTGTACCTCACGATGCATGACGGTAAGTGGGATGGTACGGACAGGCGCAATGAAACACAGCACAAACAGAATACTCGGAAAGGTACTGTATTGATGAAGGTGATAGGACCAGCAAGTAAAGGCAGTAAGTCTCTAGGCAGGAAGCCCACTGGCAGGGCAGACGGATACGGAGGCCCACTGGATGGGCTGACGGCAGGAAGCCCACTGGCAGGGCAGACGGGTACGGAGGCCCACTGGATGGGCTGATGGCAGGAAGCCCACTGGCAGGGCTAACGGGTACGGAGGCCCACTGGATGGGCTTCCTGCCGTCTGCCCAGCCTAAACTCAATTGTACCCCCATGTGTCCTCAGCCTCAGAGGGATTCCGTGACAATCTGTAGATAACGAATATGTGATTGTAGATTGCCTATTGGCCATATGTCAATTCCTACAGCTTAATTCCTTCGTGACCATGGCTGATTTTATTTTTTGTATCCTTCGTGACAATGGCTGTTTTAACATTTCTGTGGTGCTTGTGTTTAGCTGTAATATTCTTTTTTCCCCATTTACTGAACCCACACAAGGTATTTATTGTTTTGTTTTTTTTCAGGACAAGAAGGCTTTCTTTAAATGCCATTATTTTGATTGTATCATATAACTATTTTAAAAACTATAAAAGATGGTAAAAAAATTGAGAAAAATAAGGATTGTTTTCTGACTTTTATTTTTTTCTGGCTTTAAATCTATAAAAGCTAATGGAAAAACCTTATCAAATCTGGTCATTCTGCCCCTGTGTGCTATTTGGGACATCTTGGGGACCAGCCGGGTTCCGCCACCCGCGGCACAGGTGCTAGTAGCGGGAGGAGGGTTGGCCGCGGGTCCCAGGAGAACATCTCCCCGGGCAGCAGACAATCCTCCGCCCGAGCTTCACGACGATCTGGGGAATCGGTCCTTTCCCCAGATCGTCACCTTAGGAAGGGGAGATTCAGCTCCGGGAACAGCAGTGTACTTACCCGTCCTCCGGTCGTCGGTCCACCTCCCGGGCATGCTGCGTGCCTTTGGCTTGCCTGACACTCCTATTGCTCTACGATTTGGTACCTTCGCCTGTGACTCGTCTGACTACCCGCTTAGTGCCACTTGTGACTCTGTTTAAACCTCCATTTGACAACCTCCATTTGTCTAAATAACCAAAGGGATTTGAGATAGTGCGCAGGTAACATTTTTTGTGGTTTGTTAAAGTCATGACATGCCAGGCGCGTCAATTGTCACCAACGGGATGTTTTTCCATGACGAATGCAGTCTTTGGCAGCCCTGGTGTAATACATTGAACTGGATTTTTTCAATAAATGAGAGGTTCGCAAGCCAGCTGGTATCATGACTCTTACCAAGCTAGGACAATAAGTCTGTCCAGCTACATAATTCCAGACAATATTATTTTATTTATTTGAATGACATATATCACCTTTATATTCTGCAGAGTTTTACGATGTGTAAACAGAACATAACAAACAGTACATCACTAAACAGTTTTGACTTACAAAAACCAAAGTGCAAGGCTTGCCTATTTATACAGAAAACCTGTTGAAAATGAGTGCAGCTCTACTGAAACCTGCAAGCTTGATTTTGTTGTTTATATGTAACTACAGTATGATAAATAATATCTTGCGTCCAGTGCTGTATTAACCCAGGGCACTGCCTTAAGACTGACCCAATGCATCCAGTTGTCCCCTCTTCAGCCATGGTCCTCGCTGTGGACCGCCAGGATATGATATTGTATTTCAGGGCTTAAAGCCATGTAGCATCTTTTCATACATCCTATAGTATAGCATAGTCTATCATACTGCAAATTGGCGAGTTGGGGAGATCTCCTTTGTAAATGGCCCACTGAGTAACACTGGGGTGGGGACTGATCGCCCAAAAATGCAATCTGCCCCTGGTTTTGTGGCAGCAAGACTGCTGCCTATCTGGATTTGCCACGCTATGCCTAATCTTAGTCACCTAAACCAGGATAAATTGCTGTTTGCATCTACTTTTTATAGTCACATTTCCTTGTGTTTTATTTGTTTTGTTTGTGTCACATGAGTGGGGAAGTCAGTAATGATTTGCACAACTTATATTTCTTACATTTAAACAATTGTAAAATAAGATCTTGTGCTTCATATAAGCTGGCCTTTATCAAACAGTTTCAGCAGCACAGGGAAAAGTCATTTAAGGGTGGGTCTCAAGGGCAAACACTGAAAAGCCTGATACAGCTTTCACAATGGTTCATTGTATGTAATCTTAGTATCAATAATTTAGTCTCTGTGGTGATGGGTTTCCTAAAACATGCAACAACCACATGACTTTCCAGGGCTATTTTTAATATATAGCTTTTTTAGAAAACTTGAAATAGTCTAAAAACTTAAATCCAGAGTTGTTTGTAGGAAATTATAAATAAATTATATATAAATAATAATTATAATATACAATATTTTTTATATTATATAAAAATAATTTGTTTGTGTGTTAAATAATCACAGAACCAAGTATTGATGTATTGGCTTTTAAGTAACCCAATACAATATTGCCCACTTTAAGTTATAGTTAGTTACGGGACAGAGCTTTTACACTGTGGTAACACTCTGGTGTAATGTTCTTAAACCTGGTCTTACCACTGCATGGGTTGCATCAGCTCACTGAGCAATTGATTGGTTGCTATAATAACAAGATTACTTTTGAAACTTTGTAATACAATCTATTTTTTTAAAATTGTTCTTACTCTTCTGTACTAGTCCTTACATTATATCTCAAAAAAATGTTAAAAACAAGTAAAGTTTTCAATGTTTTAAATATGTCGAGAAAATTATCAGATTAATTTATGATTGCAATGTTATGTATCATATGTATCGCCATATTTATTTATACATGCATATAATATCAGTGTCTTAAAGCATATCTGCATGCTGCCTCTTTATAACATTTACTGCTTTCCACATTTAAAAAAAAAAACTTTCAGAAGGGAAAGTGAATCAGAGCATATGTTTGGCCTCAAATAGCATTTCTGTTCCAGAAGGATAACTTACTTGTGGAGGCATATGGGGGGAAAAACTTATTTAGTATACTAAAAACAAAGCATTGAATCACCATGAGAGCAAGCGCCGGCTTGCACATGCATATACCAGCTCCCAGCCGACATGACGCCCAATTGCCGCCCAAGTAGGAGGTCCCTTCCGGGCTCTACTACAATACCAAGGATGTATTATAGTGTTGGAGGGAACTTGGTGATATAATCTGTGCCATAATAATTAGATGGGGCTAAATTATACTAACTGTTTGGGTTGGACAAAATGGGTTTAGCTTTGGGGGCAGTGAGTGCGTGAATTTTTTATGCTGTGCTGCAAAGTGTCCATGGAATTCTTTTTCACATGTTGGCAACTATACACTCTGAATATTGTGTTCCTTTACATGAACAAAATGGGGCATAAGGGTGTCAGACAGGAATAAAATGTACAAAACTATTCAACAATGTGTCTTTCATGTACTTTCAAACATTTTTATGCATCATCATCATTTAATGTTGCTTCTTTCTGAATAGCACTAAACCAAAGAACATTTTGTAAACTTAGAGCAAGGCTTGACAAATTTGTTGTAAATATAGGCGCCAGCTAAAAAAGTTAGGAGCCAGGATTTTTTTTTAACTAACAGTTGGTCACGAGTGATCTGATCATCATCAGCCCACTTACTAAACTCACAGCGTTTGACCTGGAAGCACCCTGGACTTTCAGGTCAGTGCTGTTTTTTAAAAAAAATATATATTTTTTTAACTCTTTCAATGCTGATGTTCCATTAGAGCACAGCATTGCTGATAATTTAGTCCCCACAAGCGTTGTGGGGTCAAATGTTAACCCCCTGATATGCCAACATCTGTCATACACAATGTGGCATTGAAGGGGTTAAAGCTCACTGTCGCTCTCATGGAGCAATCAGGCCAGCAGGGGAGGGTTGGGGCTAGTCTCCACACTCATGTGGAAACCGAAGAACCCTCTCCCCCCCCTGTCCCTGAAGCTACATCTGGCAGCTGGGACGCAATTGCTGGTCTATAGACCAGCCATTGCAGTGAGGAGTCTCTTTGATGACTCCTGTAGGCTTCCATGCCTACAGGAGTCATTAAAGGGCTTGTGGGGGCTCGTTTTTGCTGTTGCTGGTCTGCCTGGAAGACCACAGCAGCAGAGCCCCATACAAAACGGGAATTAACCCCTAAAATGCCGCGGCATTGAAGGGGTTAATGCTGCACTGTCGCTCTCATGGAGCGATCAGGCAACAGTGGGGACCCAATCACGTTTTTCGGGAATTTAACAGGCTGACAAACACCTAGGCGCCATGGCGACCTGGTGCCTGGGATTTGTCGAGCCCTGACTTAGAGTGATTTGTTTCTTGAATTAGACAAATCAGTGTTTAATCATTCTATTGTTTGTTATATGTCCATTATTTATTTTTCAATCAACCAACACTAGTGCCAGCGACTACTAAACAACCCAACACTTCTTTTCCACTAAAATCAGCATGCCTGGGAACTCATCCGGATTTCGCCAGGAGACTCCTGTTGAATCGCAACTTTTCCGCTCCACTAAAAGGGAAACTCTGGGTCACTGGAGCGGTGTTGTGTCACGGCCCACTCTCAGCCCACACTCTCATACATTGGCAGGACCATTCACCAACATAGCGGGACGTTCTACACGCATCTCGCAAGGGAGGACTCCGGGTAGCTGGAGCCAGAAAGTGACAGACAAGAGGTCAAGACAGGCAGTAATCATGAATGGTCCAATAAACAAAGCAAGGTCAAACACAGCAGATCAGGTGAAGTAGCCCCATTGTGCGTGGCTAGCCCTGTCCCCTCGCAAGGCCACTCCCTCAGAAGAGAGACAGCTCTGGGTAGCCTCCCCTGGGTATGGACACAGGACTAAGAAGGCCATGTTTTGGTATGCCCACCTCAAGAAAGCTGTTTACCTGCAACCACAAGAGATGAAAACACAATAATCATCAATAAAGTCACCACAGTCTGAATGGTGGAAGACATAACCAGGTCAGTAGCACAGGTAATAGGCCCAGTGCTCAGCCATAATATCCATTACATGGAAGTCTTGTTTAAGTATGCCTCTTACAAAAGAGGACATCATGTCTTTACATAATGTGTATGCATTTAGTATACATGCCAATTGTTAACTTGATCAATATGTCCACTTAGATGATTTGTTATGTCTAGACGATGCCTTTAGCCAAATCCATCATTCTGCCTCTTTCTCCACAGTTCCTTTCTAGTCATGCTGGTGCTAGAAAAGGGAAATGTGATTTTTTACTCTTCAGTACAAAAATACTGGCATAAATAACTAACAAATGGGCAAGGAGAGAAACCCACATTTCGGCATGTTTGGCAAATCCAATGTGTGCAAATAGTTTTTAATACAACAAACAAAAGGGGTGAATTAACTAGAAGAAATCCAGTAAGAGAATTAATAATCAAAGACAGGTTACATTTGTCAACTACCTCATGTTCTCCCCACGGAAACTGGAGTTTAATGATTATCTCTCTCTTGAAGTCTCCATGAAAAAGGAGCAGGTGAAATTCTGCCTGTGTATTTACATATGTATTTATTAACACTTGTCACACATCAACATATGTGCAATGATAAATGGCAGTCATTAAATGACTAAAAAAACAAATGCACAAACCAGCTCACACAAAAACATTCAGTCCAAAAAGGTTAAACTAAAGCGGACATCCACTCCAATAAACATTCTGCATCAAACAACTGCAGTACATAGTTGAAGTGGTTCTTACTTTCCTCATCTAATGCCGTCTTGCGCTGTACCTCTGTATTATTATTTTTCCTTATAGTACATGCAGTCAAAGGGTATGACAAAACTAAAATGAACAAACTAAGACAAATCTATACATTAGGTAAAGCAGGCACCTGCTTGCAAGGTTACAGTCTAACAGTACCTTATTATAAGCCCCAAACTGTGATACTGGATCCATTAAAGCCCCACCACCCAAAACCATTACTGAGATTGCATTTACAGAGTATGATAATTGGGCTTGAACAGGACATTTAACACATATAGGTTAGACAGTGGGACACCACGCTAACATTGCCCATGCAAAGCATTATACATCATGAAGGACATTCCCTGGCTCCAGAACAGATAATGTACTGCTGTCTTCATTAATGTTTTTACTGCACAACAAACAGTGTACCTCACATTGGTGATTAGCATCACGATCCACATGTTCACTGTGTTTACAGGGTATGCAATGGAGAAAACACTGTTCTGCAACCAAACACAGTAAGTATATTGGACGCCAAATATGTGGGTAGAGCATTAGTCACAGCTTTATTATTAACTCTCTGAGCCAGTAACATAAATTAAACAACCTTAAACTATCTAGCTGCCACGCCATCCACCCAACAGGCAGCTTTTCAAACACCTTGAACAAGAGTCCTAGCTCAGCATCTACCATAAACCTCCTTGCAGGACATGCCTCCCCAAGCCCATTTTGAGCAAACAGTTCAACAGGGCCCCTTTTCGCACATGCCACTACATAAAGGTATAATTTTTTTTAACAACATGTGTTAACCAGACATATAAGTGAATAAATATGCAATTAATCCAAGGCAAATATAAATCAAAAAATCAAAAACAATTCTTCAATGATGTATTAAAATGAACATACCCAATCCATCAATCGAAAAGAATGCAGAATTCATCAACAAATGTATGCCATGATTCCATAAAGTTCCAAATCGCCTCTGTAATACACTAATAAGAGTCCAAAGTGATAAAAGCATATGCAGCAATACATATGTGATTATGGATATATACTGTATTTCCTTGAGAGCTGTATGATCAATTAATATGCAGTCGAAGGTTTACACATAAATCTTAAACACTGCAGATAAATATAAATACAAGAGCCGAAAGGGCAGAGAACGACTCTTAATCAATACTACAATTATATAATACAATAGAAATAAAAGTAAAATAATGCTACATGGATAGTGCTACAAAAGCAACATCTGGACGAGCAAGGTGTAGGGAGGAAATTCTCTATGGAAATACCAGTAGAGAAAAGGACCAAAGGATAGCATTGATTTCACAACACACACGTATTAGGTAAGAAATTTGCTTCTGTCAGAATTTCAGTCCCCATATTAGTTTGACATCAAAGAGGCCCAAACCTCAGGAATCAACTGGTTAGAGTGGGTATAGGAGGTACTAAACTGAAGATGGGGTATCTGGGCACTGCTAAATTTGACACATTCACTTCGTTAGGGTATCAATATTGTAATTGCTTAAAAGGAAGACTTTCTCACACCCCTATAACTGTCAGAAATTAAAAATTTAAGGGTACTACACTTCCGACTCTATGTACTTAAATGTCCCTGTGGTTATCTTCACTTGGGAAAAATCACCCAAATACATATAGGAGAGCATAAAAGTAACATCAGGGCTATATTTAGTGATGCTCCCGTAGCTAGGCACTTTAAATTGGCAGGACATTCCACTAACTCATCGAGGTTCCAGGTCATTGAACAGGTCCGCCGTGGAAGCAATCAGGTTTAACTTAAGATACCTTAGATACTTTCTGTGACCCTTCACTTTGGGGCACCATGGGGTTCCCCCCGAGGCACCTCATTAATGGCTGTTAAGACAGCATAGCACCCTAGGGTTGCTGGGTTGCATCCACCAGCTTGATGCTCCTTTAGGTGGTGCTACATTGCTGTTTGTTTTCCTTTTGCTTTTGTATCCCTATTAATGTGGTAGGTATTTTTACTTTTCTTTCCCTTGTATTACCGTATTTGCTCGATTATAAGACGAGGTTTTTTTCATAGCAAACGCTCTGAAAAATACCCCTCGTCTTATAATCGGGGTCGTCTTATAATCAGACCTCAAATAGGTCTGACTATGAGACTACTAAGATCCAGGTCCCCCGCAGAGCTGCAGGGGACCTGGATCCTCCTGTCTCCCCCCCTCTCATACCGGTGCTTCTGAGTCCCCGGTGTGTAGCCGGGGCAGCGTGTAGATGTCTACACGATTCGCGTAGATTCGCGGCACCGGTGCGGGGAATTCTCTCTGACAGTCGGGGGAGGTCTGCGCGAAGGACTGCAGCGTAAGTTGTCAACGCGCTGCCCCAGCTACATGACTGGGGAGTCAGAAGCACCGGTAAGTTTGGGGGGGGGGGTAAATGGGGGCATAAGGCATTTCTGTAGGCAGAGTGCTCTATGAAATGCCTTTTAACCCCCTTAATGCCACTCTGCCTCCAGAAATGCCTTAAACCTCCCTATATACCACTCTGCCCTATAATATGCCTTTTAACCCTCTAAATGCCAGAGTGGCATATAGGGGTATAAGGCATTTCTGGAGGCAGAGTGGTCAAAAGGCATATCATGGGGCACAGTGGCATATAGAGGGTATAAGGCAGTTCTGGGGCAGATGTGCATAACGGGGGGGGGGCAGGTTGGAAAATAGAAGGACATAAAACCAAAATATTTTTCTCAATAATAGCTTTTATTAAAAAAATAGTTTACATGAATTAGCATTTACTGGTAAAAAATTTTTCTTATAGGGTTGTCTTATAGTCTTAAGAAAAAGGTAAAAAAATTATAGTGTAATAAGTCTTGTTCTTCGCCCGATGCAGTAAACTTTATTATGAGGCATCTAAAAGACAACGAACGGTTTAATAAAGAAGAGAAGAAAAAAAGAGAAAAAAAGACAAAACGTGATGACGTAAACAGAAGACGACGGCGACCGGGAGCTTTAAAAACCGTGAAGATACAGACGGGATACACACTGACTTTTTGGAATTCTCCTGAGGAAGCCGACATTGAGGTCGGCGAAACGCGTTGAGAGACTTTTAAATTTGATTATTGATCTTCGGACTTTTAATATACGGACATACTGATCATTTTCTGCCACCGTGAAGGACATCCTCACACTGCTTTTACGCATAACCTAACCGTTATGCCTATCCGCTTGTAAGTTTTTTACCTTTATTTATTAAAGAAATATCAACGTTTATTGCACTATTTTCGGTTTCTGATTTTCACCACAGAATTTTTAAGACAGCACAGATTTCGTATCATTGATGAGCCACTGTTTCAAGCACGTTTGTGAGTGCAATCATTATCACATTTAATTTTCTGTGCTGAGACTTATTACACTATATTTTTTTACTTTTTTCCCCCGCATCTCTATGCGCCCCGGTATTTGACATACTGTTTCTAGTAACACTTGTGAGGAGTGTTAATTTCGGGAGCAGCAAGACCTGTAAGGTGTTTATATATTATTTTTTACTACTTACCCATCTGTGGAGGTGTTCCCTTTTCTTTCTAGGGTTGTCTTATATTCAGATTTGGGGGGTAGTCGAGCAAATACGGTATGTAATTAGGAGTAATTTGCCTTGTGAGGTCAGACATACACGTTATTTAAACACTTGTTTGCTTATAGCAACTGGGCCTGAGAAGGCCCGCAGCCTGCTGTAAGCATATGCTAGTCATGTACTCCTTGTGTTGCAGTTTATACTAAGTAACATAGGTTCTCTCCTGGTACCAGGTGGTGGATCAAGCCTAATTGCTTATTATCAATTGGGAAATGTATTAGCGCATTACAGAGGTGCTTATGAACTTTATGGGATCATAATATACAATTATTGATGAACTTTATTTATTATGCATACATTTATTGCTGAGTTCAGCTTTCTTTTGGATTGATGAATAAGATCTATCGATTTTGATCGGTGCCCCCATAATTTAACATTGCCATCTGCCTTTCTAAAAACTTTATGCACCCCCAAAAGTCACCCATTAGTCTGGGATTTCATAATTTCTACCAACTCAGTGCCAATGGTGACATCTGACAACTATAAGCCAAGGGAACCTTTTCTTGGAAATACCAGCTCCCCTATCTGAAATGTGTCAAAGGCAGCTAACACAAAAGTCACCTGGAACAAGATAGCCTCATAAAATAAATGACACACCTACTCTACCTGCAGAAAGACACTACACAGCGATAACCTGATTGCCTGACAGTTTTCCTCCTGTTTAATATTTTAAGAGTAACAAAATCCCTGGTAATTTGGGTTTAACCGGGCAGAAGTCTGCAGTATCCTTGCAGACTCTGGATGCTGGTCAGTCATATGTTGTGGGATTGCTGAAGCCATGCTATGCCCTTTGTAGCAGATCGCCCAGAGAAGATTACCATTTACAGCCACATACTCAAGCAGTTCAAACAGTTGACCTGCAGAACCAACCTAAATTAGCTAGACCGGCTCTTGATTAGCTAATAGGATGATTCCTCTCACCTAACATTTGTCCTCACAAGCTGCAACATTGATGCAGTAATCCCTCATTAGCAACATATCATACTGCTATTGTATGTAATGAAAAAATTATATTGACTACAAAAAAATTCAGCTTTTTTGTGTTTTGTTTCTTTGATGCCTTGTATTTTGGTTTAAGGATGACATTTAGATTTAAGGTTGATATTTAGGTTTAATAACGCTGAGCTTTTTTTCTTTTACTAAGGGGTTTTGCTTTTTTTAATTAACCTTATAACCCTTTAACATTTAGCACCACTTTTAACATATAATATATTTTGTTTAGCTACAGTCTTCTTTATATATCACCTACTGCAGAACTACTGCAATTTTTTCATTACATGGTCTAGTTACCGGATCATAACCCTGCTTTGAACTTGATTTTAATAGACTCTGGGAAGTACTAATTTAATACAGTATTTCCAAGTTAAAACAGTTGAAACACCATGTAACAATGCCTTATAATTATTACCCACCAGTTAAAACATCATGTTCCTTCTTATTCTGATAATAGTCCTTTTATCCCAAAGATGCACATGTTAAACCTGTGCATTTGCATAATTTTACAGTACAGAGAATATATATTATCTACTAGTTTTTCTATGCTAAGGTTTGACCGTAGTGGTCTATTTTCTTTTTTGTGATATGTTTTGTTTAGGTTTGTTCTTTAAGGTCTGAAATTGTAGCACTAATGTAAATTTAGATTACCACTTATACATTTGCTATAGTCATTGCACTTCAGATTCCTTATGGCCATTTCTATTTTAATATTACAAGAGAGTATGAGTTTCCTTTACCTTCTATTTATTTATATGCAATGAGGTTGGCAGACAATGTATTGAAAGCATTTTTAAGGCAAAGTGGTGCAATTGTTTCAAACTGGTTCTTCTGACACTTTATGATCCAAAACTGTTGTTTATACATGACAGTAGAAGGTTGGCAAGTAGGGCACAGGGGTAGTTATCTATGGGCTACTCTGATTTAAAGATTAAAGCTTTTTTTGTGTTCTACTTACCACAGAGTAAAAGGAACTGTATCCAGGATTTACATGATAACGAGATCCGTTCTGTGCCCTCTTTCACCCTTTGTTTAGTCTCTGTAGGTAGATATGTTTTGCACAGGCCTGTGTTGGGCGTTGAGCTTGTTCTCTGCCATGTGTATTTTTGGGCTACTTTATTCCTTGCCTGGACCGGCCCTCCAAGCTGCATGTCATCATATCTCTCCTGATACATTACTTATGTGTATTCACTGTTCCTATATATGCATTTTATTTACTCTAGACATGTTACACTTACATGTTCTAGTTAAAAAAAAATATATAAAAAAATTGTGGCTGCAATGTTTTCTTCGATTGAATGCTATAAGATTGTAGACCTTGACAATTTTGCTTCATCAAGCACAAACAGGGTTCAAACCACGAAAATGTGTTAACATTATTCAAGTATTCAAGGTTAGGTGTTTGAGTTCCTTGTGCAGTCTGGCTTTCTCTTTTTTATATAAGCTTAACAAAAATCTCAGGCTAATTTTTATTATGGTGTTATTTATTCTGATGGTGAAGGAATAGCATTGTTGCTATGCTTAGATAAATTACACAATTAATTTCCCATCAAAAAAAGAAATGCCTCTCTTTGCTGGAATGGGAGTTATTTTTTCCATGGCTCCTTAGTGCTCATGCAGCTGTTCTCTCCTTGCTTTACTTATTTCTAGACACAAGGCCATAATGTAATGGGCATATTATTTGCATAGTGTCTGTGCACAGTGCTTGCTTGATCTTAGACCACTGGCCTTTCAGATAAGGATGCACTGTCACCACCCTGTTCCAAGGGCAATAAAAAGACCTGTTGTGCAGTTATTAATTTGAAGCTCTGCTGGAACTTGAGGGTTGTTGGCCCATCCAAATGTAGTATAGTACATTCTCGATCATGAGAATTGGCTGATGCTGATACAGGCTTTCCCCACGTTGCTGAACCTGAAACCAAGCATATGCTCTTTTGTTGTCTTTGATGCAATAAACTATTGCTGTTCTTTAAGAGTGCATAAGGTGCTTTTTGTCAAATCAAAGCAAGTATAATGAAATATACTAAAACATTAGTATATAAAGCCAAAAAGAGGTAAAATATAAAATTACTGTAATATGATCATGCAGGTACCAAATACCACTTAATTAAGAAATGCCAAGAGGTCAAAAACGACTTATAGACTTTAGTTGGTTGATGAACCCTAGACAAAGGACTATATACTTCTCAGGTCTTACATGCCACATAGGTCACGCAAGTCTTACATAAATAATTGTGACCTGCTGGAACTGGATTGTGGCAAAGTAATTTTGTATTTTTGCTGTTTTAAATTTTGACTTGCAATTTTCATATTTTACTGTTAGGTATTATACTAATTTATAATACAAATAGAATTTGATGGAAGATAAGTATCATTTGGCCCATATATATCCACCACCTAAATATCTAGTTTTAAATAACTTATTCTAACATTTTTCCTCCTTTTGAAAAAACATAATAATACTTGGATATGGCACCCCAGGCAGAAGCTAGCTTGAGAGGTGGTAGGCCCAGATGAAATGCGACATCTATCACAGAATAAACGTGGTCTGCCCATACACCATAAATTAACTGAGCTAATGTTAATACCAGTCTCATTGTCATGGGGATAAAACTGTACATGTTCTTTCATAATTTGTGTAAATAAATGTATCGCATACATTCTGAAAAGTCTATACAGAAAGATATAGAATCTTCCTTATCATATTCTTTGAAAATCCCTCCAGGTGTGAATGCAGCTTTATGTCAAACAGTGTCAAATAAATGAATTATGACCAGCTCACAAGCAGTGAAAACACAATGCTTAATGTGTAACTTGACACAATCGCTGGATTCCTAGGGGCTTTTCATTCAATCATGGTCAAATTGGAAGATGTCTTCTTTAATGCATATTCTAGGCCGTTCTGTGCTCATATTACCAAAAATAATGAGTTCTAATGGATGGAGGAACATACCTAGCTGTGCTTCAGGGCTCTAAACAATTGTTGGTTTAACCTTTCAATTTTAGATGAGCAGCTGCATTTTTTGAACTATAATGCCCTCGCTCATTTTCTCAGATTGTCTTGAGAGGTTTTGTTTTTAAGTTTAGGGTAAAAACCTAAAAATTGGAACTCTTTCCAAAAGTCTGGTAATAACAACCTATTGAAGAAATTCCCTACTTAATTGTAAAGTCTACAAAGTAATTTTGGTGCTTCGAATTTAAATCACAACAGGACAGCAGTAGATGTACAATTAAATTATAATATGCATTTGGAGATACTTTAATGATGTTTTTCCCCATGCACATAAGGGCTTCCCTATAGATTTCAGGTCACCTCTGTGCATTATAGTGCCAACAGTTTACTGATTAGGGGTCCAAGGCTTTCTGAATGACCGGGCAATATAAGATCCTACAGCATAATACATTTGGTAAACAATGTGCCCCATGTTCTCTATATCAGTAAACGGAATTCAGTCAGAAAGTAAATAGTACCTAAACCTCTTCATACACTTGACAATCCAGGTGTTGTATGTAAATACATTGCAAGTAAAGTGCACACAAAACAAGAAATATAACAGCTGCAAATGGACCAAAGTCTTCAGATCAAGGCAGCATGGAGAATTTGTAAGGTCACTTGATTACCATGTACCATGAAAGTGGATGCATTCTGATGCTTACTAAAATCTTTAGCTGGGACATGCCAGTCCAGCACCAGGACCAGTCCACAAGGAAAAAGTATGAAACCCCTTACCAGTTTATCCCTTAAACCAGGCATGTCCAAACTTTTTTCGAAGAGTGCCAGATTTGATGAAGTGAACATGTGCGAGGGCCGACCATTTTGCCTGACCGTCTTTGAACCATTAAAATTAAATGCCAATTAACTATTTTATGCAAAGTTTATTGAAAATGGCATACTTTTCATTTTGTGACTTGGATGACAAATCTAAACAGGTGTTAAATCCCTCTGCCTTTAATAATAAAAAAACCCAGATCTATATTTGGGCAACTTATCTGGGCGGGCCTTATCAGTCCGGAACGCGGGCCGCAATTGGCCCTCGTGCCGGACTTTGGACATGCCTGCCTTAAACTATTGAATCTCACCCTTATTTGGAGTCTCACCCATGTAGACTGGCCATATTCAATCCACTGAGTTACCATAGAAAATTTCCCACTTTCATGTGGAGACCGAAGAACCCTCTTCCCTGTCCCTGAAGCTGCCTCTGGCAGCTGGGATGCAATTGCTGGTCTATAGACCAGCCATTGCATGGGGGAGTCTCTTTGATGACTGCTGTAGGCTTCCATGCCTACAGCAGTCATCAAAGAGCTTGTGGGGGCTCGTTTTTGCTGTTGCTGGTCTGCAATGGGATTCCATTCAGACCATCAGCAGCAGAGCCCCGTACAAAAACGGGAATTAACCCCTAAAATGCCGCGATTGCGGCATTGAAGGGGTTAACGCTGCACTGTCGCTCTCATGGAGCAATCAGGCAGCAGGGGGGTGTTGTGTCAGGTCCCCACACTTGTGGCAGCTGAAAACGCGATTGCTGGTTTTCCTGCAACCGCGTTTTGAGCCTACAGGATCACTCCGTGGGAGTAATCTCAGGCTCGGGGGCGGGCTCGGAGTGACTGTGCTGGTCTGCAATTTTTTGTGGATGTAACAGGCTGAAAAACACCTAGCGCCTGGGATTTGTGGAGCCCTGGCTTATACTTTAGTCTAGTTAAATTCTACCCCAAGGGTTTTTCATAGTAGGATGCCTGCCTAGAGATCAACTCTAAACCATAACTAACCCACACATCCTAACTCTAATCCCCTATTACCATACATGAATTCTCCTTGTTTGTTAATTTAGCAACTGTTTCCCCTTTGTTCATAGATAAATGAATGCTGTTCATTAAAAATGGTTGACTAAACCACACAAACAATGGCATTACACAAGATGCTTAAAAGATTTGTCACCTAATATAAATTGATTGGAGGTATGGCTGGTAAAATGGTAAAAGGTCACTCGTGGTCACCTTAAAATGATTACTTTGCCTGAAAAAGTGGCTCATTACGTCCTCATGCAGTGCTTAGAAACTAAAGCATTTCATGTGTTGAGGGAAATAACAGTCGTGCACTAGCAACACGTGAGGAAAAAAACAACCAATTCATTGTCACAGGCATGTGAGGTCATTCGAGCATAAAAACAGTTTAAAAACAAATGAACTGCTACTAATAGAAAAGACTTAATTTCTCCATTTCATAATTCAAAAGCAGAGGTTAGAGAGTCCTGATTTTTTTTTCTTAACGTATTACTTATTTGGTTTTATTGTTGACATGGCAGATGGAGAGGCAAGATTAACCTGGAAAGTCAATGAGCTGTTCAAAAGAGCTGGAAATTTTTTCTTTCTTTACAAATGAGGTCGCCAGAGAAAAAAGGACTAGAAGCGAAGTATAACCATATGAGAAAAGCAGTACTTGTGGTAAACGGATATTGATACCAGGTGACAAAACATTAAATGTAAGATGGTGGTAGATCAATCCCTATATCAATCACTATTTAGATAAAAAATACAATGCCAAGACCAGGTTTTTCTTTTCCTCTCTATTAAAAAACTCTTCCTATAATCAGGGAGCTATTGTTATCAGCTCTATCTCTTGTGTGAAGGTGATTCCTGAAACAATCTTATACGGCTTTGCATAATATGATGAGATCGCCCCTTAGATGCCTCTTTTTTTATATAAACCAATTTTAGCTAATGCCGCTCCACAACACACATTTACTGTTCCATTTACTAATTGTGTAACAGTAGCACCCGAAACTGTGCATCACATTTAAAGTAACGTCAGTTGTTTGGTACAGTGGTCACTCTCCAGTTTTGCATTCATACTCAATTCATCAGAGTGTCCTCTGTTTTTGAACAAAAAAACTACTAAAAGGATGCTCCAGTCATCATATGGACATTAACGCATATGATAGCTGATTGTCCCATTTAAATAATCATTTTCTTCTCCTTTCAAATGCAATAAACCCTCCTCTATATGAATTTGCTCCTTCTGCTGCCCCAGTATCTAAGCTTGCAGTACAAGAATTTCATGCTTGCTGCCACCACGCACATGCGATATACAAACCAGCAGCCAGTTACAGTGCTCCTCTACAGGAGAGTTCCAGGGATCTAACAAGACCTCTCTAAAACTCCGAATGATTTCAAGCAGTCAAGACTGGTGTGAAAAATTGGACTGCAATGGGGGTGGTGTGATGCAGCTTCTCATTAAGGTAAGCGGCTTTAGTTCCCTCCCTTCCCTGCAGGTTTATTGAATGAATGCTAAAATGCTTACAAAGTATTTTAATATGCATTCTTCATTGGCGGGGCTGTACATGAAACTAGACTGTCCCTTCAAGAAAATACAAAACATGAGCTGGGTACATTTAAAAAGCATTCCGAGTACTACATACACCTCTCTCAACATTTCAAGTGATCAAGATGGGACACCTTTGTTTAGGGGACACGATTGGAGGCACGGCATGGGGTGTGGTTACAGAACAGGTCCAAAACAAGATCATCTGCCTAATTTACCCATCCAGAAGAAAGTGATGAAAACCAGTATGAAGAGAGATATTCAGAGAAAAAAATATATACCGTTATATACTTCTATTTTACCCATCCAGCCACCTTGCGATGTTTTTGATGCAGAGCACTACAATATGTCAAAAGCACAGAATTTTTTCAACTTCACAACTCAGTTGGCCATTCAGGGAGGATCCTGAGATTGCCCCAGTCAGCCCATGATCCCTACTGCAAAAGCTGTACAGTGAAGTAGTACAATGGGTCTGTGTCTAAAAATCAGTACTCGTGGATGATATAAAACTAACTGATACAAATATTACATAAAGCAGAGTACAGCTTTACACATACACAAATCCCTCGTGTAATTGCGGAGCAACTGGGAATATGGGAAATCATTGGGGAAAAACCTGCGCTGATGCAACAATGTAAACAAATTTAATTAGATTTATATGATGCAATAATTCAATAATATTTAACATGTATCATTACAGTTTTTTTAGTGTCTGTTATACACTTTTTTTTTTATTTTTTTACTTTTTTGAGATTGTACTCAAACTGCTACTCTACCTAAAAACACAGTGACTACATAAGAAGAACTTGTGTAAAAAATGTCTAGTATGTGGAGACCAAGAATTAATTTTTGTTAGACTTCAGGACAAAACTTTGTATAGGGAAAAACACTCCACAACGCACCATACCTACAAGGGTGTATCCCCTAAAAAAGGAGTCTGCGTGAAACTTACAATTTCAGTTTACTAATTTCATTTTGCAGTGTGACAGGCCAACCATTGTGCTCCTGCTGTAAGATGGGCTGTGTCTTGCAGTCTTCTATAAAGCATGATTATATTAGTGATAAAGTCTTGCTTTTTGATTTATGCAATATACATGGTCAGCTTGGCCTTCTTATAGGAAAAGCCTGCCTGGGTTGTCCCCTCATAATGCATAATGAAGTCTGTTAAAACCACAACTCTATTAGAAATGTCTGCTTTAGTGAACAAACCCCAGGGGAAAAGACATAGGTGGACATTTATCTTCCAGCAGGACAATGATCCTAACCACACTGTAGCAGTGATAAAAACTTGGAAATGTTTTAAAATGTCCCAGTCAAAGTTAAGACATTCTGATTAAGAATATGTGGCCAAATTTGAAATTTTTCTTCAGTTAATCAGTATTTTCCAATTTACCTGGAATCTCATACAAATTTGCCAAGAACAATGTGCAAATTCCAGGATCCATATACACAGGGCTGCTAGAGATTCAGGCAAAATGACTCACACGTATGATTGCTATCAACCAAGTAAAGACTTAAAGAGGGTTAAACAACCAATGGAAGTCTGCAGTTTTTTTCTTAATTAAGTTTTATTTTGCTGTAACAAGAGGAAAAAAACATAAGAGGCACTGTACTGAGGTCTATCTCTATATTCACCACCCCTTTCACACTCCTTGAAATCACTTCCAATTAAGCCTCCCATCTTACTACATCATACTGTTCATTCTAACCGCTGGGCCATAGTAAATCACAATATTTGATATATGTTAATACAGTCTTGTTTCTGTGGCATAGCAAAAGTCATTTTGGAGAAATATTACACATGTTTATACGCATGCACTCTGTTAAACTATGCATATTTTTCCCAAGGTACTTGAGCTAGTAATCTGGACAACGTCAGCTACAGAACCTGATATTCAGTGCTAGCATAAAAACCTGCTGTATGCTGAAACTCAAGACATAGGTGAAAATAAGTCATACATTTCATTATTTTCTTCTATAAATACACATGGGAAACAGTCTCTGAGTCAGACCAAGTTCAAATACCTGAAATGTATAGGTATGGTGGATTTGTTACACTAAAAATATATTCAGGACCAAGGTATACTTAAATTTTTGTTTCCAAGATATCCCTGACGTTAAGTACAGTATGTTAGCATATATAGTTCTCATTTTGCATTAAATGGTGATTAATTTGTAAACATCTAAGTAGGAGGAAGTGGTTTGGCGTCATTTATGACTCTTATCTTCAACGGCGACTCTAGAAACAATATATAGGGGGGGGCACACAAGATACCACAGTCAAACTGGGGGGGCATTAATAATTTCCACCATTAAATCTTACCACTGAAAAAACTAATATATATATACTGCCAAAAGTAATGTGCTATGGAATGATACTTTTGTTATTGGACTAACATAATACTTGATCATTCAAGCACACATACCTTAAATTTTCCACTAAATGATTTCAGGGCCTTGAACGTTTTGTCCCCTGAAGTCAATACAACTTCAGGAGGGCATTTTATCTCTGGATAAGTATAAATGAAATAATTCCTACTATAAGTTAAGTGCCAAGAAATAGATGACCAAACACACACACACCAACACAGCCTCTGTCACACTGACACCCAGACACACACACCGGGACAGGCTCTGCCACATCGAGACCCAAACACACACAACAGGACAGGCTCACACCAGGACAGGCTCTGCCACCAGCACCCAAACACACGCAGGACAGGCTCTGCCGCACGACGCAAACACACACCAGGACGGAATGCCGCCACGCAACGCAACATACACACGCAGGACCGGGCTGCCACGCCAACGCTTTATGCACGCACACCCCAGGAGAGGATCTGCCACACCAACACCCAAACACACACCAGGACAGGCTCTGCCACACCAACACCTATAGACACACACCCCAGGACAGGCTCTGCTACACTGATAACCAAAAACACACAAACAGCAGGACACAATCTACGTCACAGACATCTACATCAGGATGGATATTTCACACTGCATTGTCGTTTCTACCCACTTAGGGTCCCCTCAGGGAACGCTGATCTCTGACAGTCGGGGAAGGTCTGCGAGATGGACGCAGAAACCCCCGCTGCTAACCGCACCTCCTCCCGGCTGCAGCGGAAGTTGTCTACGCGAATTGCGTAGAGCTCTACACGCTGCCCGGACTACACACCGGGGACTCAGAAGCACCGGTAAGTTTGGAGGAGGGAGGGAGTGTTAAATGGGGGACATAAGGCATTTCTGGAGGCAGAGTGCCCTATGAAATGCCTTTTAATCCTCTATACGCCACTCTGCCTCCTGAAATGCCTTATACCTCCCTATATGCCACTGTGCCCCATAATATGCCTTTTAACCCCCTAAATGCTAGAGTGGCTTATAGGGGTATAAGGCAATTCTGGAGGCAGAGTGGCACATAGGGGTCAAAAGGCATATCATGGGGCACAGTGGCATATAGAGGGTTAAAAGGCATACCATGGGGCACAGCGGCATTTAGAAGGTTAAAAGGCATATCATGGGACAAAGTGACAAGCCGGGGGGAAGATCTGCATAACTGGGGGGGCACATCAGGCTTTCTTTTTTTCCTAAATAAATATTTAGATTTTGGGGGGTCGTCTTGTAATCAGGGTCGTCTTATAATCGAGCAAATACAGTATATTAATATTAGTCCCTGCTGCCTATATATAATATATATATATATAATATATATATATATATATATTAGACCCTGCTGCCAACAGCAGGTATAGATCAATACAGTAGCACACAAACCCAGCTTTGCATGTATAGATCAATTGAAATTCACTTGTGATCTCAGCACTGAAGGTATATATCAAATAACTAGAATCAGACATACAAATCCTGTATTTGCAGGTATACAATAATTTAAAATATGAAACATAGCATTGCAGGTATAGGTCAAATAAATACATGTAAACAGCATTGCAGGCATTAAGCAACTGAACAAGACATACAAACCCTGTATTTGCAGGTTTACATAAATAATGTATGGAATATACAGATATATGGAATACAGATCTATTGGAATTCACATAAAATTCACATAAAAACATGGCGTTAAAGGTATATTTTAAACCCCCTAAATTACAGGCATAGATCACAGGTTGCACACCCCAAAGTCAGCCCTGGCGTCCACACTGCCCACATAGAACCTGACCAGCACCCAGATAACACACATAAGATTTGCCATCTTTGTCCCCAAATAGCCCAGCACAAGCCAACTTTGTCCCCAAACAGCCTGGCCTGTGCCATCTTTGTCCCCAAGGCTCAAACATCCTGCTAGTGCCATCTTTGCCCTTCCACAATTATACATCTAGGATACACACAAACACATTATCTCATGCTCTCCCTCATTCAGACAATTCATCCACATATTAACTCATGTTCTCCCTCATTCAGACAATTCATTCACACATTAATTCATACTCTCACTCATTCACACAATGCATCCACACTTATTTCAATATTCTTACTACCCTTTTTCTCACTTTCTACCCCCTCTCCCTCCCTTATCACTTTCTACCCCTTCTGCCTCCCTTATCATTTTCTAACCCCTCTCACTCCTCTTTCCCTACTCACTAGCTACCCTCTTCCCCTTTGTTTTTCACCCACCTTTAAGTCCTGCGGGCAGTGACCGAGGATTCCGTCTTCCTGCTCTGCCACTGCTGAGCGCCGGATATGACGTCATATTCCGGCGCCCAGTATGAAACGCCGGCACCGAGAGGGAGGTAGAGGCCTCGGGGAGGAGACTGAGACTCTCCTCCGCGGCAAAAAAAAAAAGTGTTTGAGGCTACCCGGGACTTAAACTCTCATTGCGGGACTGTCCTGGGCAATCCATTGGGTGGTTCCAAATCTGGCGGGGGGGCAACAGAGGGGCAAGGAATAACCTAAGGGGGCAATTGCCCCCCTGTAGCGACACCACTGTCTTCAACCTCCATGCCAATAACCCTCCTGAATTACTAAAAAGGTTCAGCCCACAATGATGCTTACCTGCTGAGTGACAGATCACTAGAGTGGCAGAATCATGCAGAATTTTGACAATTTAGAATATATCTAGAGTGTTTCAATGCTTAAACACTATTCAAAGGTGGAGAAACTGCAAAATACCGCAAAAGTATTATTTTGAACTTTTTAGGAAGCCAATGAAAAAACTCAGACCATAAATAAGCACCAAGAAAAAGGATGAATGACTTTCAAACCTTCTAGAGATGTCTCTAATGATTCAGGCCAACTGCATCAGATATTACCCCAAAGCTTTCATACAGCTTCACAAATTCATTTTATTACACCATATGTAATACCGAATTACCTGTAATTAACAACTCATTTTTGTGACTGGGAATCAATATCAATACCAGAACACTTATAACTTTGATATGCATCACAGAGAGATGAAGCAAGACTCCAGCATCTATTATATGTTTTCAATCATTTGGAATTAACTTCTTTAGAGGCAAGGCCTTCCTTTAACCGACTTAACAGAATAATGCAATCATTGAGAATAACAGAATAATGCAAAGCAGTATGGCATTTTCTTTGTGTATCTTAAAAGTCAAAAGAGAACAGATTGGCAAATTAGTAAAACTATTCAGGTTTTATTTCAGTTATTATACCTAAAAAAAAAGGATGAACCTATATTTTTTTTTTTAAGAAAAAGTATCGTTTTCAGGACAATGTGGATAGAAGAATTTTTTTCATTTTCTCAACGCAAAACTGCTGGATGCAATACAAATATTTCTAAACGGTGCCACGGGAATTCATTTGGGAGTAAAACATTCAAATAGTATATCACTGAGCAAGCTTTTTAACCAAAAGGAACTCTTTGTCTAACTTCAAAGCGCTCTACTGTATGCAAATTAAAGACAGATGCCCCAAAAAATTCTAATGGTTGATGTTTTTCATGCTGCAAAATGACATTAAAGGCATGGGGACATTTGTTTCTTTAATAAAGGCAAGTGTATATTGTCTAAATATAGTTTATGTACATTGTATGTATATATGTTTTCTTTTTTTAAAACCTAATGGGTTTTATTCACTTTACAGAAGGCTATTTGAACTGACCAACTTAACTATGCATTGCCATGGGACACTCCTGGAGAATTTTTCCTGCAGCAAAGGCCAGCATGGCCCTCCATAATGTTTTGGGAAGTTGTTGCGATACATTCAAATTTCATCTCATATTCTGTTTTGTCTCACTGCAACTTATCTACAATTTAGTGTTTCATAATGTTTATGCAGGAAAGGAAGAAGAAATAGACTCAATATAATAGCTTATTTAATATGTCCATCATAAGTATCATAGGCTATGAATTCATCCCATTTTTATGTAATGTTAGCATTTTACTAAATAAATGTCATCCAAGTATTGGAAATGAAAATTTAGTTGGGGGAAAGAAGTTCCTTGGCAGTCTAATCATAGTATGGATTAAAAACATTTTAGGCAATATCCTAATCAGTGGTTAACATAATTATTGATAATAGCAGTACATTTTAACTAATTATTGTGGACTTATATACATTTTTAACCCTTCTTTGAGCAAGAGGGTAAGAAAAACCTTCAGCAATCAAAAGGCTTTGAGTATGTAACATGGAATGTTCGTTTACTTTATAATTTCGTTATACTGTACAATTGATATGACCAGCTCTCCAGAAATCATGCAGCACAGGAAGCATAGTGTAATTATTACAATATCGATATCCTTCCATAAGCTCGGAAGACACTCACAATATCACAATCTTCTCAATGAACAAAGCACATAGAATCCCCATCACTAATATCTAAATGCCCGTGTCTGCTGGCATTCTGCATAGCTTTATTTCATGTGTAATAAATCAATTGGAAATGCTCTGAAATATAATCGGAGATCACTCATCTGCAGATGAAAGAAGGACAAGTCTTTTTCGTAGTTCACTGCTTTCTCCTACTTTTAATATTAAACAAAAGCAGTCTAAGTTTTAGCCATTATAAAAATTACCTTAAATTCCAAACATGAACATAGTTCATTGTCAACTGTATAGTGCTGATCCAGTTTTATATCGAGCTAGCAGAGCCAGTGCTAGATATGAAATATTTAGATAGCACAATGCCATTACACAATTATTGTGTAACTATAGGTCACTTCATTTTTAACCCATTTCCTTTTGTTTCAGTGTGTATGCATGCCAATGTATGTATTGTATTATGGCCTGCTTCATACTTATTGTTCTGGCAACCCAGAATATCTTAACATATCTTAAAGGCACAGCATTTTTCAAAGGGCACTTGAATATGTAGCTTCCCTTTATGTGGACATCCCTCCTAATTATTGCATTTAGGCGTTTCAGCCACAGCTATTGCTAACTCTGGGTATGGGCTATGGCCTTTAGTTCTGGTTATGTTATTGGTACAGCACACAAAGACATTTCATACAATTTGATGTGGTTAACTTTGTCAGGCCTTCTTATCCAACTTTTCAGAAGAGTGGAGGCTGTAAAGGGAGGCAACTCCATATTAGTCCCCATGGTATTGGAATGGGATGTTTAACAAGCTCATATGGGAATGATGGTCGGGTGTCCACATACTTTTGGTCATATAGTATAGCTTAGGTGAAGTATTGTCCTCCTTTGAAGTAGCGAGCTATAAAGGGAATGAATGCGTAACCAAGAGCTTCATAAAAAAGAAGGTAGAGCCATTGACAGGTAGCTATTTTGTTATATTTGTCACCTAAAGGAATCATTTGAGGCTTGTTAAGCATTAAGTGTTGGGATGTCATTTTGGATGGGCTTTTATGTATAGAACACAGTTTATCTGATTTGTCTTCTATGTCATATTGCTTCAGACACATCTAAAGTAAAATCCAGGAGAGTTTCTATAAATACAGCAACACATTGTAACAAACAAGTCTTTAAGTGCTTTTCCAGAAGTTAGTTTCATGGAAGAAGCCCAAGTCTAATACTTAGAATGAAAAGCAGTATCTAAAATATTAAGATCCTTTAATAACCTCACTTTGACACATGATAAGAGTCATATATACATCATTAATACATTTTGACTACAGGCTGTCCTGAACAAAGTCATACTTGACTTTGTAAGTTTATCCAGTCAATGTGGTTATTGTGAAGATATTCCGCAAGCTTGCTGAGGCATGACATACCAAAATGACACCTGAGAGATAAGTTTACAGTTACAGACGTTTGGGAAATAGTAAGTTACCCAAAAACAAAAATAAGGGAAAATTTGTAATAACGGGTTGGTATGGCATTACAATACAAACTCCATTGTATTGTATGGTGCTTAGGTGTCTTATGTTTTAATATGATAAGGTTCCTCACTGAGTATTGTAAGCTACAGTACATTTTTTTAATTTAATGCCGTAGACACCTAAAAAAATAGATAGCATAAACTGCCTTGTAGTTATAAGACCTATGCATTCTGGAGGTATTGGCTATATGGCTATGCTGAATATAAGACCAAGGACCAATTAAGGATTACCTCCTCATTGTTATTACAATCTATTGACTGTGACAACCAGCAGTGCTTTTAGAGTAACTAAATAATGGACAATCTTCTTAAACTACACCTTGGAAGTAACATGCATTTAGATTACTCATACTTCCATCTTAAGTACAACATCTTAAGTGCAACACTGCACTTAATGACTCATTTCTTTCAAATTAAAGAAATAATTACTTGTCATTAGTAATTATTCATACATAATTCCACATCAGTCATAATACAAGTAATTCCTTTATGTTATGAAGCAACCCGGAGAAGAAATAAACTATGCAATAATTTCTGAATGAACATGTTTACCAAGGCTTTTAAAAACAAATGATAATAGATGACTTTGGTGTTGGCCAGCGCTACTGAATCATTTTGTTAAAAAAAAAAAAAAAAGTAAATTAGGGAAGACTGGCAAATCAAAGGATTCAGAGATGGGATCAGAAGATATACAGATACTACCAAGACTCAGAGTTAAACTGACTAATTCTTTGCGGATTTAAATCCTTGCTTGCCTGCGCAGATCAAACATTGTCACCAGAGGCTATGGATGAAATGATTTCTAGTTTCAAAGGAAACCACTTTAAAAGAAATGTTGCTGATATATATATAGGAACACTACATTTTGTCTTGGATTTCAAAAGTGTTTCCCAAATGAGTAATGATTTTGTCATCATGAGAGAGTATAGACATTAAACTAAATCAGTTCATGGACTGATCCTTATTCTGGAGAGAGTAATTGGGATCATCAGATATTGTCTAGAGGATGAAACAGCTGCACATGAGTGGTGGTCTGGTTTCTGCACCTCTTGTTTAATCCCTTCAGCACTGGGGGGTTACCATGTTTCCACTAAAGGACCAGAGCTGTTTTGGTCCTTTTGCTATGACTTTATTCTACTCCGATTGACCACTAACTCATTTAGTGCGCCCCCACACATTATATATTGTTTTTTTCAGCACAAGTTTGGCTTTCTTTTGAAAAAATAATTATATATTTCTAAACCATCATTTAGTGTAAAAAAAATCTAATAATGAGGGGGAAATTAGGGAAAAAATACATAGTGTATTTATGTATTTGTCCTGTTTTTGGAAACACCACACATGCCTGGTATTTTCATTTATTTTGGCACTTGCAGGGTTAAATATGAATGATTCACGTCGCTGTCACCTAAAAAGGTCCGGTTTTTCTGGTGAGGAGGGGAGTTAGGTAGCTATTTTGAGCGCCCCCTTCCTCTAGCGACTGTTTCAGTGGTCCTAACCCTTGCAGGGAGGCACCATGAAGATCCAGCCCTCCTGCAGGCCTTATGGACGGGGGAGTGAAGGAAGGGGTCGCAGATTCTTCGAGAGTGTGACCACCAAAGAAAATAAAGAAGGGGACCTGGTGTCCACTGCGGCCTTACGGCACTAGCCACTTTTTTGTTTTTCTTCACTGCGGAGCCACTGACCTTGGGGCTTCAATAATACATAAAGGTTAAGCTGAGCTCCCTCTGCAGATACTCATAGAATAACACAGAGAAGGAAAATGCTTTTCATTAGCATAACACAAAGAGGGTAGACACCCTTCTAATTGGATACCTTATGCCATGCCATTGGCCGTCTTAAGCCAGCCCCTGGGGATTTCCATTAACACAGTCTTTGCTGCTCATTGGTTGTTATCTGAAAACACTTAGCGTTTGTTTTTATGACAAATTTAAATGTTAATCTGTTCCTTTTCCTCTTTCCCTTTAATTTACTGGGGATAAACACCATGTCCTTTCCTACAAAGTGTCCATATTCTGCACACTACACTTTGTACTGGCAGTTGTCTGCTTTACTAATTGGGAAAGGCAGTTCCCAAAGGAGCTGAGATAGCTACTGGTTACGACAACCAGGAGATCTCTGCTACAGACACCTGGTTCATATTACATTGGTGGCAGCAGCAGGGGCCTTCTTCAAGATCCAAACCATCATCAGGATCTGATCTTCCCAACATTATGGCCAAAGTACATCCTACTTTAAAACCCTAAGGTTTTAAGACTAGAGTACGCCCTTACAATAAGAAAAAAAGTCAGATTCTTATTTCTGGATAAAGGACTGTCTCTCCTGGGCCTGGATAATACAACTGAACTGGCAGTCAAGTATGGCGCACCAGCTAGAAATGTGTTACCTGGAACATATGCAGGATGTGTCTTTGCGAACTCCATTGGGCCCGCAATCTGGGTGACCAAGCCTGGAGCAATGGGGTGAGATTAGTCAAGAGCTGGAGAGAAGGATGTGAGCCCACATGAGCGAATCCTCATAGAATAATACAGAGTCGGTATTGGTCGAGACTTGGACCCAGCAAAGCGATCTGTCAAAATTCCTAGTTTTAAAACTGTAATGAGCATGTTCCAATTTTGGCCCAGCAATATCTCAAAAACACGACAATGGTACATGGCGGTGGTACAGCATGAGTTCTATCATTATATAGTAAGCCAGACACAGAGGTGCAACATAACTTTCCACCAATATATATACTGAGCCAGACACAGACAGTGATATAACATAACTTCCACTGGGCCAGGCACTGATTGTGGTCTGCCATAACTGCCACTACTATACACTGAGCCAGACATTGCCAGTGGTGCAGCATAATTCCCATTACTATAAACTGAGACATTGATGGTGGTACAGCATAACTCCCGCCACTATCTCAGATATTGAAAGTGGTGCACGGATTGTGGTACGCCATAAGTGCCATTACTAAAGACCGAGCCAGACATTGACCGTGGCAAAACTCCCGTCATTTTTGCTTGCATTTTGTTCCTTTTCACTCACATTCACCCTCACAGTCTTTTTCAATGTCGCCCTACCTTCTCCTCCTTTTCCATAGCTGCGCTTCTAACTTTAGGCTTTTTCTCTAACCATCACACCTCACTCCCATAACACACATCTTATATTTCCACTTTCACGCTTCTCTTCAGTTTTTAGTCCTGTTTATTTATCACTTCATCTTTTTTTTTTCTTCTGTCCACATCATATATTAACTTTCTTCTCTTGCATTCTCTCTCCTTTTTCTTTTTTTCTTTCATCTCTAAACCTTTTTTCTCTCTCTTTTTATCCTCTTCTACCCTTATATCTTCCTCCCTCCTTTTCTTTCTACACACATCACAACTTTCTCATGCCTACCATACCTCACTACCATCACACCTCACTCCAATGATATCCAGGCATCACATCTAGCCACCCCACCTCACTCTTATCACACCCAGACATCACAGCTCACACCCATTATACCTACCTATCACACAATAAACCTCACTCCCATCAAAACCAACAGAGCTAGGATCTCCAGCAGATACAAAAGGAGTGGGCGAGACCAGAAAAAACAGGAACAGAAAGGATGGGGCATGTCAGAGACACTTGGGGAAGCACCTGGGAGAATGAGAGGTGGTAGTTGGCTAGGTAGTCCCTCACCTGTGTCTTGATTCGTGCATGCTTCCTGCTACCCCATCGGAAAAAAATAAATATCAGCTTTCTATTTTACTTATGCTTGCACAGGCTATAGGGTGGCAACCTCATCTAGGGGTGTTGCTGAATACAGATCAAGAACTCTT
>VKOC01002180.1:0-70341 GCA_009364415.1 Spea multiplicata | reverse complement strand
GCTGATTGGTTGCTACGCTCAGCCAATCAGGGGCTGCCCCTCAGCCCTAGCCTCCTCATTGGTGGGTGATGTCACCTGACCAGAGCTGACCAATCAGAGAGAGGGGAACCTGGGCCGGCTGCTGATTGGTTGCTGGAGTCAGCTGACTAGGCTCAGCCAATCGGGGGCTGCCCCTCAGCCCTAGCCTCCTGATTGGCGGGTGATGTCACCTGACCAGGGCTGACCAATCAGAGAGAGCTGACTAGGCTCAGCCAATTAGCAGCTGCCCCTCATATCATATTTGGTATTACTTTATTATTTATTAATTATTAAATTGTTAAATGAATCATTAAGAATTAGAATCTATTTTTTTCTTGCTACGTTAACTCATTGGCACCAAGGTAACTGCAACACGGTTAGCACTTACTACAACTCTTGCCACGGCGATGTTACTCGAACAAACCAGCAGTAGCTGGATTTGAACTTGCAAGCAACATGGTGGAAGTCCAACACCTTAACCACAACGCCAAGCCAGAGATACTGATCTTTGATTGTCCAGTATTGAGTATCTGGGCTCAATTCCCTAAGGCTTATGGATCGCCACATAGACAAAAACTTAAGCCATCTTGTCTCTGCCCCAACAAGCCACCGTTCTTTAGTTTATTTAGCGTGTTTGTTTGGAAGTCAGGCCAGCTAAAGGAGTGTAATGGGGTAAAAACTAAAGGATTGATTCTCTGAAGCCTTATGTCCACTCTCTGTAGCGTAATGGCTAAGGTGTTGGACTTGTTTCTTTGGGGCTCTGAGTTCAATTCCCCAATGCTTCAACTGTGCTTTTTTAGGTTTTGTTTTTAAGTAAGCACATAGACGAAACATAAGCCATCTTGTCTTTGCCCTTACAAGCCGCCATTTTTTTAGTTTATTCAGTCAGGCTAGGTAAAACTAAAGGATTGTTTTTTATACCTGTTCTCTGTGGTGCAATGGTTGAGGTTCTGGGTTCAATTCACTCCAATTGATTGATTGATTCACTCCACAGCTGGGTGTACCCTCCATATGGCTATGCAGCGTAATGGTTAGGGAGCCATACTAGAGTCCATGAGCTCCTGGGTTCAATTCCACCTACATCTTTTTCTTTGCTCTCCTCTACCTTGTGGGGTTTTTTATTGTTGTTTGGTGAGGGAGAAAAATGCTATTGTTAGCAACCAGTTAGACCAAAACACAATCCACCCAGTTCATGCATGTTAATGGAATGATTTAGTCAAAGGGATTTGGGTCACTCTCTCAGCGTTAGCCATTTCCTCCACATTTGCATATTTATATCATGATTCAAAGGCCATACAAAACCATCAACTTAAAAATTACCCCTGCATTGAATATTTATTCCACCATACATCCCCACATTGTGTATTTATCCCTCAGCCAGCCCTCCATCCATTTTTTTTTTTAGAAATCCAGGTGCTGTGGTTGCAGTGGGATGTGTCCAGGCCAGGGTTTATCTTTGTACAGTATTTCCCCTGCCTCTGTTTTTATATTGCCATTAGCCCTACTCTTTTGTGTTTTAGTTTTTCCTGCCTCCACCTTTACTGTTACTGAAGGCACAAGGTGTCTCAGACCCTATGTCTATTCAATGAGTTAATATAGATTAATGTAGGCCTCTGAATAGAGGTGGATATTTCAATATGCTGATTTAGACATGTGTTAAGCTGGACCAACCTAGGCTTATTTGGCTGTTAAAACATTGACAAATTAGCCCTGCTTAATACATAATTAAATTGGTAAGATTTCTTTAAGGATGCGATTAACCCCAGCGTTTATTTTACAATGCTTTCCAAACTACATATATAAAAACTATATATATATAATATATATATATATATATGGAGTTGGGCCCCAAAGTATAGAAAAAGTTATACTACTGTAATTGGCACCCTTTGTAAATATGAGCAAAAAATGCTGTGAAAATTTGTCTTGACGTATGTTTCCATTGATATTTTACGTTTTTTAGTACATCTGGGTGACTTGGAATAGAAAGTTGTTCAAACCATGACTTTCCTTTCACAGGGGTATAAAAATTAGGTAACAAAAATAGCAGTTTTGACCAGGGCCGGCCAAGACAAAATGCCGCCTGGGGCGAAGTTTAAAATTCCGCCCCCCTATTAGATAGCCTTCCTCTCCCCCCACCAGTACTTACCATTCAGCAGTCCTGCGGTGATTCTCCCTGCTCGGTCTCGGTGCCGGCTTGTAACGCTGAACGCCGGAAATTACATCCTCTGCCGGCGCTCAACATCACAAGCCGGCACCGAGACCGAGCTAGAGGGCTCGCAGAGGAGAGAGAGGGGCGCCGAGCGGATACTGATAACTTGGTAAGATAAAACCACTCGGCGCCCCTCTCTCTCACTTCTCGGCTTTAAAAAAAACAAAAGGGCTTGGGGCGGCCCCGAGCGGTTGCCCCACTCGGCTCCATTGTCGGGCCGGCTCTGGTTTTGACTGTGGCGTCTATACTATTCTGAGTGATGTCACCTGACCAGGGCTGACCACTAAGAGAGAGGGGAACCTGGGTCGGCTGCTGATTGGTTGCTGCAGTCAGCTGACTAGGCTCAGCCAATCGGGGGCTGCCCCTCAGCCCTAGCCTCCTGATTGGTGGGTGATGTCACCTGACCAGGGCTGACCAATCAGAGACGGGGAACCTGGGCCAGCTGCTGATTGGTTGCTACGCTTAGCCAATCAGGGGCTGCCCTTCAGCCCTAGCCTCCTGATTGGTGGGTGATGTCACCTGACAAGGGCTGACCAATCAGAGAGGGGGGAACCTGGGCCGGCTGCTGATTGGTTGCTGGAGTCAGCTGACTAGGCTCAGCCAATCAGGGGCTGCCCCTCAGCCCTAGCCTCCTGATTGGTGGGTGATGTCACCTGACCAGGGCTGACCAATCAGGGCCTGCCCCTCAGCCCTAGCCTCCTGATTGGTGGGTGATGTCACCTGACCAGAGCTGACCAATCAGAGAGAGGGGAACCTGGGCCGGCTGCTGATTGGTTGTTGGAGTCAGCTGACTAGGCTCAGCCAATCGGGGTCTGCCCCTCAGCCCTAGCCTCCTGATTGGTGGATGATGTCACCTGACCAGGGCTGACCAATCAGAGAGGGGGGAACCTGGGCCGGCTGCTGATTGGTTGCTGGAGTCAGCTGACTAGGCTCAGCCAATCGGGGGCTGCCCCTCAGCCCTAGCCTCCTGATTGGTGGGTGATGTCACCTGACCAGGGCTGACCAATCAGAGAGGGGGGAACCTGGGCCGGCTGCTGATTGGTTGCTGAAGTCAGCTGACTAGGCTCAGCCAATCAGGGGCTGCCCCTCAGCCCTAGCCTCCTGATTGGTGGGTGATGTCACCTGACCAGGGCTGACCAATCAGAGAGGGAGGAACCTGGGCCGGCTGCTGATTGGTTGCTGGAGTCAGCTGACTAGGCTCAGCCAATCAGGGGCTGCCCCTCAGCCCTAGCCTCCTGATTGGTGGGTGATGTCACCTGACCAGAGCTGACCAATCAGAGAGAGGGGAACCTGGGCCGGCTGCTGATTGGTTGCTGGAGTCAGCTGACTAGGCTCAGCCAATCGGAGGCTGCCCCTCAGCCCTAGCCTCCTGATTGGTGGGTGATGTCACCTGACCAGGGCTGACCAATCAGAGAGAGGGGAACTTGGGCCGGCTGCTGATTGGTTGCTACGCTCAGCCAATCAGGGGCTGCCCCTCAGCCCTAGCCTCCTCATTGGTGGGTGATGTCACCTGACCAGAGCTGACCAATCAGAGAGAGGGGAACCTGGGCCGGCTGCTGATTGGTTGCTGGAGTCAGCTGACTAGGCTCAGCCAATCGGGGGCTGCCCCTCAGCCCTAGCCTCCTGATTGGTGGGTGATGTCACCTGACCAGGGCTGACCAATCAGAGAGAGGGGAACATGGGCCGGCTGCTGATTGGTTGCTACGCTCAGCCAATCAGGGGCTGCCCCTCAGCCCTAGCCTCCTCATTGGTGGGTGATGTCACCTGACAAGGGCTGACCAATCAGAGAGGGGGGAACCTGGGCCGACTGCTGATTGGTTACTGCAGTCAGCTGACTAGGCTCAGCCAATCGGGGGCTGCCCCTCAGCCCTAGCCTCCTGATTGGCGGGTGATGTCACCTGACCAGGGCTGACCAATCAGAGAGAGCTGACTAGGCTCAGCCAATTAGCAGCTGCCCCTCATATCATATTTGGTATTACTTTATTATTTATTAATTATTAAATGAATCATTAAGAATGAGAATCTATTTTTTTCTTGCTACGTTAACTCATTGGCACCAGGTAACTGCAACACGGTTAACACGTACTACAACTCTTGCCACGGCAATGTTACTCAAACAAACCAGCAGTAGCCGGATTTGAACTTGCAAGCAACATGGTGGAAGGCCAACACCTTAACCACAACGCCAAGCAACAGATACTGAACTTTGACTGTCCAGTATTGAGTATCTGGGCTCAATTCCCTAAGGCTTATGGATCGCCACATAGACAAAAACTTAAGCCATCTTGTCTCTGCCCCAACAAGCCACCGTTCTTTAGTTTATTTAGCGTGTTTGTTTGGAAGTCAGGCCAGCTAAAGGAGTGTAATGGGGTGAAAACTAAAGGATTGATTCTCTGGAGCCTTATGTCTACTCTCTGTAGCGTAATGGCTAAGGTGTTGGACTTGGTTGTTTGGGACTCTGAGTTCAATTCCTTCAACTGTGCTTGTTTAGGTTTTGTTTTTAAGTAAGCACATAGACGAAACATAAGCCATCTTGTCTTTGCCCTTACAAGCCGCCATTTTTTTAGTTTATTCAGTCAGGCTAGGTAAAACTAAAGGATTGTTTTTTATACCTGTTCTCTGTGGTGCAATGGTTGAGGTTCTGGGTTCAATTCACTCCAATTGATTGATTGATTCACTCCACAGCTGGGTGTACCCTCCATATGGCTATGCAGCGTAATGGTTAGGGAGCCATACTAGAGTCCATGAGCTCCTGGGTTCAATTCCACCTACATCTTTTTCTTTGCTCTCCTCTACCTTGTGGGGTTTTTTATTGTTGTTTGGTGAGGGAGAAAAATGCTATTGTTAGCAACCAGTTAGACCAAAACACAAGCCACCCAGTTCATGCATGTAAATGGAATGATTTAGTCAAAGGGATTTGGGTCACTCTCTCAGCGTTAGCCATTTCCTCCACATTTGCATATTTATATCATGATTCAAAGGCCATACAAAACCATCAACTTAAAAATTACCCCTGCATTGAATATTTATTCCACCATACATCCCCACATTGTGTATTTATCCCTCAGCCAGCCCTCCATCCATTTTTTTTTTTAGAAATCCAGGTGCTGTGGTTGCAGTGGGATGTGTCCAGGCCAGGGTTTATCTTTGTACAGTATTTCCCCTGCCTCTGTTTTTATATTGCCATTAGCCCTACTCTTTTGTGTTTTAGTTTTTCCTGCCTCCACCTTTACTGTTACTGAAGGCACAAGGTGTCTCAGACCCTATGTCTATTCAATGAGCTAATATAGATTAATGTAGGCCTCTGAATAGAGGTGGATATTTCAATATGCTGATTTAGACATGTGTTAAGCTGGACCAACCTAGGCTTATTTGGCTGTTAAAACATTGACAAATTAGCCCTGCTTAATACATAATTAAATTGGTAAGATTTCTTTAAGGATGCGATTAACCCCAGCGTTTATTTTACAATGCTTTACAAACTACATATATAAAAACTATATATATATATATATATATATATATATATATATATATATGGAGTTGGGCCCCAAAATTATAGAAAAAGTTATACTACTGTATAATGCTACCGGGCCCTCCATTAATATTGGCACCCTTTGTAAATATGAGCAAAAAATGCTGTGAAAATTTGTCTTGACGTATGTTTCCATTGATATTTTACATTTTTTAGTACATCTGGGTGACTTGGAATAGAAAGTTGTTCAACCATGACTTCCTTTCACAGGGGTATAAAAATTAGGTAACAAAATAACAGTTTTGACAAGGGCCGGCCTAAGACAAAATGCCGCCTGGGGCGAGGTTTAAAATGCTGCCCCCCTATTAGCTACCCTTTCTCTCACCCCCCCGTACTTACCTTTCAGCAGTCCTGAGGTGAGTCTCCCTGCTCGGTCTCGGTGCCGGCTTGTAACGCTGAACGCCGGAAACTACATCCTCTTCCGGCGCTCAACATTACAAGCCGGGCACCGAGACGAGCTAGAGGCTTGCCAGAGGAGAGAGAGAGAGCGCGCGAGCGGGATATGATAACTTGGAACATTAAAAACGACTCGGCGCCCCTCTCTCTCTTTCTCGGCTTTAAAAAAAAAACAAAAGGCTTGGGGCGGCATAGTGCCGCCCCTTCAAAAGTGCCGCCTGGAGCGGTTGCCCCACTCGGATCCATTGTCGGGCCGGCCCTGCTTCTAAAAACAAGACTTTTTAAAAGAATGCAGATTACAAAGTAAAATATTACTCACTAGTGAACTTTTCAACTCCCATGGCCCAAATTTACAAAATGATCACTAACTGCTCTGGTGCATGGGAACTTTTAGAAGGCTTAATGGTGCTGTTTCAGATAGACAAAACAAAAGAAATTGCACTTTATAGCATATTATAGCAAACAAACCTACCAGCTTATTTGAATTTTGTCATATGTGAGTTACAGATTGAAGGTCTTCCTATGTTTTATGGAAATCCACTCCAGTATATATAACAGTGATTAGACACTAGCTAAAAGCATATAACTAGCAGCGATTTTTAAAGCTAAGGGTTCAAGGTTCCAGCTTTCAACTATACTGCGACTACTACTGTTCAACTACACAAAGAGGAGCACACATGATCTCTAGCTGGGAAGAGCAGTATTATCCTTTTACTTCATCCCATGCTAATTCAACATGCTGAATATCTGTGTTACAATTCAAACAAAATGTGCAACTTGCACGGTCTTGTAGAGAGACACAAGTTTAGAAGAGTCCTCTGAATTGCCAACAGTGTTACTGGGTAAAATAAGTGACAAGTCATTTTATGACCTCATATCTCAGCATTCATAAGACATGTGAGGTACAAGGGAGCTCTGACGTGGAGGTCCAGGCCAATTGAGCCATGAACTCTTGTACTTTCTAGACTCCCAGAGACACTCTTCCCAGATAACCATGTAGGAATAGAGCTCACAAGTGTTCTTAATGGTTTCATTTCTATTGATCATTATGTTTTCCCAGAAATCTATGAGCCAAACTGTGTTTGCCTCACTGTCCCTATCTCCATCAGATAACTGCACATATATTTTTTTTGTATTTGCATAGGTTGCAGAAGACCTAAGGAAAGCACTGTGTAAGGACTGAATATATCCGCAAATGAAATCAATCTATTATTCCCTGTAAATACTACAAATTAAACGTGTGCATTTGTGAAGTTTGTGTTTGGAATCTAAATTTAAAGTTAGGAAGAAAATATGAAAAATACATAGTAGCTTCATGTAGCTGTATGAATCATGGTATCAGTTAATATTTAGCTTTCATCTCCTTCAAACTCACTTCTACTTATATTATTGAAATATTGATATTTTTGTTACCCCTTTAAAAATGCAATAGGAAATCTGGATAGAATGCAGACATTCTTGTTTCTTAAAGCTTGCCATGTTTTCACAAACAACCAACTTCTGTACGCCAGTGAGTTTATGTAGGGTTCAACCCTAGGCCTGACCCAGTGCCACATCCATAGAAACACCCTAGGACCTACATTGACCAGTGGGTCCCCTTCTTTGCACTGAGCTTCCTCTGTCCTGTGTGTTGGGACATGACACTCTATCCTGGAATCTGAATCAATTGATACCGCAGCATGGATGAACAGATAACTTTAGAGATCTGTGCCTGATAAGCAAAACTCTCAGTAATGCTAATTGGCCTGTTAAAAAGGCAATGTGCCCTTGGAAATGTGGCACAGGGGCTACCACTTCATCCAGGTTCTGTTTCGTCTTTGGTCCTGCCACCCTAGGACTAGGATTTTGAGTGTTTTTTTTGTTTTTTTGTTTTTTTATTTCTTTTTATGAGCATCTAGTAGGCACCACTTTAGAATGTCTGACAGGTCTCTGTAAAACATCTGTACTTTATTAATTCAGTATTTGCTTTGTGGTTTGATTAAATACTAATATTTAATGAAAAGCTGAAATTGGCTCATATCCAAGAATCACTGCATGCCGTAGATGGTATTAATACTTTGATTTGTTCAAAATATATTTAATGAAAGTATATATGATGTATATTTAACATCATTTAAATATATTTAAATTATGTTTATCATTGTATTCTTATATCAGTTAGCTAAACTAACCCATACCATGTTTTATTAATTTGTGGTAAGCTACAGTATAGTATAAAGTAAGAGTGGTAAAATTCAGCTTGAATTTCCAGAATACCAAATAAAGTAGAGATAATATAGGAATAAAAAAAAACAATAAATATTTTATATTGCTATCAGGTGTGTGTTAAGATGGGTACAAGACACCCTGGCGCTCAGTAACCGAGCGGCTTAACCGGGTCATGTAATGCGCCATGACATAACCTTGTGGTAGTAGAGCAGTGTAGTAGAGTGTAGGTGTTTGCGCATAGTGTTAGCGTGAGTGTGTTTTAGTATATGGTGTTAGCGTATTTGTGTGTTAGCATACTAGTGTTAGATGAATATAGCTTAAGTGTAATGTAATGTAAGAGCACGTTGTCAAACAGAAGTTTGAATTATACTTAGATCATTCAGTGAGTCAGATCTCACATGCTTTATAAGCCAAAGTGAATCTTTCTTTATCATGTGATGTTTTTACCTGGAACCTAAGATACTGAGACATAGATAGCAATGAAAGAAGAGAAGCAATTTCCCCATCAAGTCGGCTGTTTCTGAATCACCTTTACCTGTTTGTATACTTATGATAGCTTTGTGTACATCTCAAGTGTTTCTGAATTCATTTATGGAGGTCATTTCATCGAGGTCATGAATCTTAGATTGGACGCATGGCTCCTTTTAGGGAGAGGTTTTCAGGTGTAATATTTAAGCACCATACCTGGCAACTTCCTAGGATTAGCAGGCTAGAGCTTCCACTCTCTATGGGTGCAGCTCTCTGTGGGGAATGTGGGACTATCCTTTCATAGTTGGGACAAGCCGAATTAGCCTTTACATTTCCCCACAACGAAGAAGCACTTCCCAGGAATGATCATCACAGTCTTTCCATGGGCATTGTGTTCAATTTCTGTGTGCATTAGGACATCAGTGATGTAATAGTCCTCTTGCAAGTGCAAACCAGAAGCACACACGACATTGAGTGACTTGTAGTTGTTGGACTATCTATTATAGGCTAAAACACTGCAATGAAATATAGAATAAAGGCCAAGGTGTGGATGGTTAGATACATGGATAGCTTTCGGAACACCTGAGAGTCCAAGTTCCACAATAGGTTGAAAGGTACAGTTTGGCCAGCTGGGTCTCTTTGCATCCCTGTTGACCATACATTTGTGCCTATCAAATAGTTCTCAATCTTTACCATCTTTTAAAAAAATCTTAGGTTAAAATTAGCCTGGGTGGAAAAAAAAAACTTCTGGTCTCTTTTGAAGTATATATATATGTATACATTGTATATTTGTTTTGTGAGGGAGAAATCTGTTAGAATTCCAAACCTCCCAGAAGGTCGACCTCACTTAGATAGCATCAGTTTGGCACCATTCTGGTTTATTAAAATACAGGCAACTCTGTTCAATATACAATAAAAACATCAAAGCTATGTTTGGCTGCTCATTGAACGTTGGGGGAAAGGAAGCTTAATTAATGTTCAAGTGGTATATTGAACAGAAATAGTCCAGTGAACATGTTCTATGATTACAATATGAAGAAAATCCATAACATACCAAACATAGTAAGACATGAAATCCAGAAGAAAAATGTGGTTGCGAAAATTAATTTGAGTTCTTTATTACATTTTTGCCACCAACTAAATATGCAACAAAATAGAAGCTGATCACCAAATAATGGATTACCCATCAAAGCAAAATAAGATGCAATTAGCTGTGACCGTTTACGCTGTTTGTCTTTTCAGTATGTTCTTCTATGGTATCTATACACATGCACTTATAAAAAGTAGTTAGGCCAAACTTGGTTATTGAGTAGTTTTACTGATAAAGAAAGTTCAATGTGCTCAAGAAAAAATGCTTTCTCTTTTTCATAATATTTTTTACTATTGCATTAAAAGCGGTTTAGAGGCCGTTTATAAGAGCATATTCCAAACAATCCAAAAATCAGTAACTTGGTATAAAACATGGACAATAGGCTGAACTAAAGGACAGATAAAAAGTAAACTGGTGAAACTTTATGGTACCAGCTCATGTATATAAACTTTCCCAGCAAGAACTAAGCTAACTTGTAAAGTCATTTAATCATGCACACAAAAACTGTGAGACGATGCACCAAGCACAGTTATAAAACCTTGCATGTGTTAACACTCTATAAAAATGTGGAAATGTATATCAAAGGAAAGTGCAAAAAGAAAATGGGAATCAGAAAACTGGGAGAGTAAAGAAACATCAAGGGTTAGGTTCTATGAAACAGGACAGGGTCAGGCAATGATCAAGATGTTGGAGTATTAGTCCTGAGATTCTCAAACAGTATGTTATTTGTTCAAAAAATTGCAATAGGACATGTTATTCAACTGAGAGCTAGTTTTGCAAGGAATAATAAAGCTATTTAGTCAAGGATAGGTCCTCTTTGGACCTTAAGTGGAACTGCCATCCCAGCCTTAAGCAATAGATGCTGTTTTTAAATCATTTAAAATAGTCCAGTAAGTTTGGGGTTAATCCCTTTTTAAGCCTTATACATAACAAACCTGACAAATTTCTAAATAAATATTAGGAATGACCCCTGTCCTAGATTGCTGAGCTGGGCTCAAACCATTTGGAAATTGTCTGCTGGATACCCAGGGTCCTTTTGATGCTGAGCATAGCTCAGCTCCGGTTCTTGACCAGCTGAAGGTTTGTTCAATGTTAAACGTGTCCAATACAACACATTAAACTATGGATTTAGTGAGTTTCTGCCCAGTTAGGCTTCTATGATGCATTCCCTTTTAGTTTGATGGGGTATTTTATCCCAGATATATAAGTGAGCATTGGTGATGTCAAACGGGGAATTATGATTATGTTGATCTGAGAAGACACTGACTGTATTCAAGCTGTACTTAGGATATAACTGACTGTCCTCACATTTTAGGTAACTAGGCAGCTTTAGCACAAATGTACAAAATAAAGTGAATAACGGCGCTTCTAATAGCTATATGGATAAATAAAGTGAATATAAAAAAAAAAAAGCTTCCCGCACTTAACACATAACCCCTATGTGACAGTAAAACAAACAAACGATAAATAAAGTGCAGCGCTCCGTTTGTAATAACTATATTAGTAGTGCTATGCAATTTTGTATTATATAACAACTGAATATGTCCCTTCTTACAAAGTAACACCCATCGTGTATAAAGAGAAAAAAAACAAAAAGCATAAACGGTACAGTTAGATTCAGATCACAGGTGATATCTTCTACGAGACCCTCAGCAGGTTTACATGAAAAATAAAAAATATATACACAATAGTATAATACTGTTTATACTTATATTCAGGGCCGTCCGAAGACTTAACGCCGCCTGGGGCGAAGTTTAAAATGCTGCCCTCCCGCCGTCGGCGGGGGGGGGCGGCATTTTAAACTTTGTCGACGCCCCCCCCCCCCCAGCCGTATTACCTTTAAAAGAGTCCGCGGCGAGTCTCCCTGCTCTGCCACCGGTGCCGGCTTGTAATGCTGTGCGTCGGAAATTGACGCCACTTTCGGCGCTCAGCATTACAAGCCGGCACCGAGACCGAACAGGGAGACTCACCGCAGAGGAGAGAGAGAGGCGCGCGAGCGGGTAAACGAAAACCACTCGGCGCCCCTCTCTCTCTCTTCCGCTTCAAAAAAAACCCGCTTGGGGCGGCAAAGTGCCGCCCCTTCTAAAGTGCCGCCTGGGGCAATTGCCCCAGTTGGCCCCATTGTAGGGCTGGCCCTGCTTATATTCTTATACAGACGCCCTTATAGATTGTGAGTACAAATCATATAGGGGGGTTAATATCTCTCTTGTATAATCAGTATTATATTAGAAGATATCACCTGTGATCTGAATCTAAGTATTCCGTTTGTTTGTGGGGTTTTTTCTCTTTATACACACTGGGTGTTACTTTGTAAAAAGGGACATACTCAATGGTTATACAATACAAAATTGCATAGCACTACTAATATAGTTATTACAAACAGAGCGCTGCACTTTATTTTTCGTTAGCTTGAGCACATAGTATATATTATAGTAACATCAAGGTTAATGAATTTCCCTCACCCAAGATAACAGGATGTAACTCATTCATTAACAATTAGGTTGTATTATATATAGGAAATATTAAGGGACATAAAAATAGCATATCATTATTGAAATGGAAAGGTTATTATAAAAAAATATATGTATGGCTTGTGAAAAACTGAATGGCAAATAAGCGATAAGGTAAGGCAGTGAAGGCAAGGCAGCATGATGGCATGGATTGGGTCATCATCTAATGTGAATGACAAAACGTTTGTGTTTGATGTACACATTCACTTCAGTTGAATATCAGGCTTATAAAATATATCTTATTCTATTATCTTATCTTAAAATTAGTAAAGGCAAAATGAAGAATTCCGTGAGTTCTCCACACGAATTCAACCAATAATAATTATTATTATGTTAAGCATAATATGTATGTAGTCTACATGTGTGCATACATATTTGTGTGTTTTTAATTCAATAGGTAAAAATTCCAATACTTATCAGAGTTTATCTGTAAAATAATTATTTTTGTAGACTAGATAGAGCTCTGTTCAATCATTCATTGAAAGCCAGCATTTTATGAATACCTTAAATCTTCAAACATAATATGATGAAAAATACCTGTAAAGCACATTAACAGTCGTTTAAAGGGAAAAAGACCCGGAATGTGATTAAGAGGAACCTTTATCGTTCTTCTAATAATAATAAAAAAAAAAAAATGCTGGGAAAAATTGGTCACATCTTGGGGCTAATACAGAACCAGTCACTAGAGAGTGGTTTAATTGCTTAATCATATGAATTACAGTCACTTAATCATTTTAATCATCAACAGCCAATTAGCTTAGAGTTATGGCCTCCAAGCTAACAGTTATGCAAATGTTTGCTTCCATGTAAGCTATTATCAACCATATTTTCCAGGTCTCCTTGACAGTGAGTGATGACCATGAGGCTGTAATGCAGACATTGCTTTCATTAGTTTGCAATAATATATATCTATATATATATAATATATATATATATATATATATATATATACTTATTTATTTATTTATTTATATGGTTGCTTATTGTGCGTTCCATATAAGAGGTTCCTTTAATCACTATACATTTACAACATATTCTATTTATAGAGCTCCTGTCCCTCCTGCTGTCAGAGGGATTGTTACAGTGTGTCAATTCCACGTTCGCAGCATCTTTGACACCATGACTTTAAAACAGATTGCTGTGCAAAGAGCTGTGCAATTATCATTTAACAAAAATAAGGAATATTCCTGATAAGTGCCTTAATATAACTGGTTAGGGAACTGACTACCGAGGGAATCAACACGTTAAAGGAGGAGAGTATACTTAAAAGAAGAAATACTACCACAAGAAGAGGATATAGTTATAAGCTAGGGGAGAAAACGTTCAGGAAATATTACTTTACTGAAAGGGTAGTGGATGTGGGAAATAGTCCTTCTGTGGAGGTGGTAGAGGTTAATATGGTGAAGGAGTCTAAAGAAGCATGGGATCGGCATAAGGCTAGGCTAGATATAGGATGAAGACAGCGACTAAGGAAAGTATTCAAAGGTTGGGCAGGCAGAATGGGCTGAATGGTGCTTATCTACTGTCACTTTCCACGTTTCTATGTTTCAATGGTACACATGCTCCTTGAATACCATATATTACTTTTGTTTGCATTTGCAAAGTTACAGTAATATGTAGAATGTATTGCCACAAAAGGGATACAATGAACATTGCTGTCTCAGGACACATATTTATCGTGAAATTAAGTCACAGTTAGGGCAGTTGTTGGAGCAACGGTGATATTTTGACTTCTTGTTGACCATAACATCAACTCAATAAACATGTATTATATTTTTATACTAAAAAGATCGTTTTTAGTCTAGTAACTGTCCTGTCATTTGATCGGTATAGCTATAAACTGCATTTCGTTACTAAAATGTCAATGATGAATATGGCCGTAATCTCAATCCTTTGCAAACATTGAGGAATGCAAGAAAATAGATTTTAATGAGAACAACTGCCAACTCTTGGTAACTATTGTTTAGACAAAATAATAATAATCTGCAAATCTAATTAAACTATTATTTAATCACACATTTCCACAAATACAACAAAGGCTGTCTGTTATAAAACGCAGATTAGACCAAAGAACAATCTGATTTGCAAATTAGATATTGCAAGAGGTGGCATTAATTTGCAGATTGAAGAACACCACATTTCCCAGTTTGTACAACGGAGAAGAGCTAGCAGAGTAAATATGACAAGCTCTGCTTATTTCCATCCCATTCTCCAGATGATGCCAGAGTCTGTGATATAATATTTAAATGAGCCCCTGTGTCTCCTTGTAACTCATTATTTGACAGAAGCAATTTGAAGTCACAGATAATTCTGAAGCTGGAAACAGGCGTTCTGCGTTGGTCCTAGGAGGACCTCTTGATCCTCTCTACAGTGTTACCAACATACATCATTAAAATATTCATGAGCAAAGCGATTGCTGAGGGATTGGCAAACTTAGCATACAACACAGCTTGATGAATGCTTCACTGAGCACAAGGACCAAGCACTTCTTTGCTGTCCAAGAGAAAGATGGGAGAACGATACGAGCACTGGAGCTTATCATAGAAGAGAGCTGATGGCATGTTAGCTCTGTATTTATCATATCAATCTGATCAGGGTGAACAAGACTGAAATTATCTGTGATAAACTCATTGTATTTGGGATTTTTTATTTAATTTTAAATGATATTTGATCTAGAAACTCTATGGTCAGCTCTGTGACTTTATTGAGAAAGTATGTAACTATATTTCATTGAATTTATCATTTATGTACACCCATCAGCGATAGCATTATGACCTCCTGCCTAATATTGTGTAGGTCCCCCTTTTGCCGCCAAAAGGACTGGGCATGGACTCTGCTACACCTCTGAAGGTGTGCTGTGGTATCTGGCACCAAGACATTAGCAGATCCTTTAAGTCCCGTAAGGTGCGAGGTGGGGCCTCCATGGATGCATTCTGGTGCCGTGATTCATCAGACTAGACCACCTTCTTCCATTGCTCTGTGGTCCAGTTCTTATGCTCACGTGCCCATTGTAGGCCCTTTTGGCAGTGGATAGGGGTCAGCGTGGCACCCTGACTGGTCTGGGGTCAGCCCCATACACAACAAACTGTGATGACACCTTTCTATCAGAACCAGCATTAACGTTTTCATGAATTTGAGCTACAATGGCTCATCTGTTGGATTTGACAACCTAGGCCAGCCTATGCCCTCACATACATCAATGAGCCTTGGCCGCCCAGATCCTTACACTTGCCTATTTTTCCTGCTTCTAACACATCAACTTTGAGGACGAAATGTTCACTTTCTGCCTAATATATCCCACCCACTGACAGGTGCCATGATAACAAGACTATCAGCGTTATTCACTTCCCCTGGCAGTGGTCATAATGCTATGGCTGATCGGTGTCTATTCACATTGTTATTATATTTTTTATTTATTTATATAAAGATCTAAAGCATGCCTGCACATTTGTTAGTGTTACATCATTACATAGATTTTACTCTTACATGTAGTACATCATACAAGTTACAGTCAGTATTCAGTATCACCTAATCAAATATTTCTTATCTGCATGAAATCTGATATTTCTGATATGTTTATTGTATATCCTAACCAAAAAGATTAAGAAAGTCTCCCCTTTGAATCATACTGAATACATATTGCATTACTCAATAATTTCGTCCATCTATGAAAATAAACATAATTTCAGCGATATAGTTTGTTTTTTAGGGAAAAATGCGTTTGTACCTATGATGATACAGCAGCACTCTTCCACTTGTTTCATTTTATAAAGTCTAAGTGGACAGGACTGGATCTTAATATACTGAAACAAGACCAGATGTAGTGACTGAAACATTGCTTCCATGAGGAATATGGATATGCGTTTTTAAATTACTGGAAACGTGTCTTGCCAGTTCACATTTTTTATTTTATAGCTACTTGGAAAAAATGAATACAGATTGACACAGATGTACTGTGAATATTAAATATTGTCAGGGTCTTTAGGAAATGGAGAAAGGTAAGCAGACGTTCTGTTTGGTAAGGATTGGGAAAAAATGTGGCTTCAATTTAAAAAGAATATGTAAGAGAAGGTTAGCATGTTAGTGATGGGCAGGAGTATGAGATAATAGACATAGGAAGTCTAGTGGGTTTGCTAAAATTCCTGGTATTTTAAATGTTTTTTTCATTCACTTGTGTTGTAAAGAGGGATGAATTAATATTAGTAAAAGCTCAGGTGTACCTTGTCCCACTTTGGGAACAGAGGTATAAGAATTCCTCATTCTTTTGGGGGTATTCTTCTTACTTTTAACACTCAGCAAAAAATATTTTCTCCTTTCTATGTGTTTATTTTGTTTTGTGTTTTTTGTTTGTTTGTTTTTCTAAGTGATGGTTCTAGCATGGGACTTGATTTTTATCAGCATTTATTACAAGTGAGTTTTTAACAAACAGTCCTCTGGCAGGGTTCCAAGGACCAGAGTAAAATCATGAAAGTTTTCTGCCAAAAACAACCCCCTCTTTCCAGAGATCTATGGTTAAAAAGAGTCTACAAGTTGTAGGATCATAATCGTTTCATTTATCCTAAACTAGATGTTTCGCCACCTTCTTGATAAGTGAATATCTGGGTACACAGAAACATGACTAGCCAGTGTTTATGTGTATAAAACATGTCTCGTGCCCTACATCTTTTGAGGCGTCACTTTTATCCCTTTACCTTTGTGTTTTCTTGTTGTATGTTTTATTAAAGGAGCAATTTAGCACTATTTTAAATGGATACTGGAGTCCATTTTACACTGACCCATGGCATTTTATTGCGTGCAGGCGTTATTTAATTAATGGAGTCTGTGTTATTAACTTTTTTTCCCAGTTGCCCATTTTAAAGCCATGGAGCATATCTATGTATGTTTCTTTCACATTACAAGTAAAGAGTAAAACTCTCATTACAGTCAATGGGGCTGATCTCTTATTCAATAGAAACAGTGGCAGACAGTCTGTAAGGCACCTGCATCTATGAGTGGAGGTGATCTGTCATCATCCTCCTCCTCTGCTCATTGTCAGGGGTAGTGAGTGTGATACTGCTGCACGTCAGCAACTTTCATTTTAATCCTTGCTGGAGGACGCAGAAATTCCATTGATGCCTTGGGATGGCCCCCTCAACCGGTTTAAGGCTCTGGTTGCCTACATTTTGGAGTTCAGTTGTACTGTGTTTCCCCCCGTGGATATACCTGCTCCTCAGTACCTTTCCTGAGCCTTCCAGTGATCCTGTGTATCTTAACTTGTTAAGGTATCCTGACGGTTGAAGTTTATGCCCGGCTGCATCTTGATCCTGGCCTATTAAGGATCTCCCGGACTTCTGGTATCTGCCCCTGGTTGTTAAAATGTCTACTCTGCTATCCTGGCTGCTGAAGTTTACCCTGTGAATTCTGGTACCCTGACTCTGGCTGCATATTATTGCAAGAGTATGCCTTCTATCCACCCATGCCTATAGCTACCCAAGGAGAGCCCTATTACCACCACCCCTTCCAGGCAGCTTTGGCCAACAAAATCGATCCTCTGGCCTCAAGGCCTGGCAGGCTGTCAGCTGGGTTACATGTAGAACACACTCATTTTGCTTTATAGCTGCTGAGCCCTCAAAGGATGACTTCGGACCCTTCATTGCACTTCATTTTATTATTCAATGTCCAAGCCTATTACTTGTGGGGTAGATGATTACATTTTGGTAACACCAGCCTTGGTCTATGACCAGAAATGATACTTTACACATTCAGAGACTGCCTATATGGTAGTGCAGCCCCTGAAAAGAAGTACTCAAGCCCTCATTTCCACGGTGGCCCTATAGCACTGGAGCTTTCACTTTCTTCAAAGGACAAGGGAAAGCACTTCTCCAAGCTTCTGCAAAGATAATTAATATATTTCCAACAAACTGAACACTAGTTATCTGAAGACACAATAAAATCTTCTGTTTGGATATTGATCTCTATAAAACCTGATAGCCAGAAGCCAAATGTTTGTGTTAGCTTGCCATGATTATTAACTTGTATCATGGGAATGTCAATGTCCTCAGAGGCTAAAGTCTTGAACTAGGTGATTAAATAAAGAAAGAAAAATAACCAGAAAGTATAGATGTCTCTTTAACTGTCTAATATAATACTTCACTTTACCTATCAGTGGACACCTAGTGAGATATCCCCCCCCCTTGAGTTTCTCTTATAATGTGATGTCACTGCCTCTTAAAGAGAACATGTCTTGTCCTGCACATTTAGAACACACTTTCTCCTCTGTGCGTTCTCTAATTGGGTGGTTTCATGTCACAGGTGACATGGATAATGGTTTGCACTACTCCAGCTAATAAGAAACTGTAAGTTTTGCTTAAGGAAGCCAATTATATTACAACATTTTTTTTGCAATATACATTTTAGTTTCTGCTTTATCCTAGTTGAAATGACCAATTCATAGTGGGAATAAATATTAGGGTATTATATAACTTAATATTGATAAATGGGATAATCATAATGATAATAATTCTGATATTTAAAGGGACATTCCAGCCATCATATGCACTTTAATTTCCCCTTTAAATCAATATTTTTTATCTTCCAGTATATCTCCTAAGCGCTAGACTTCCTTCCTTACCCTTCCGCTCTTTGGCTTGGATCTGCCAACTAAATCTGATGCTTGTCACGCTCATGTGCCATATTCTCATGCCAGCCAACTCAGCACCAGGGGCGTAACTAGAAACCTCAGGGCCCCAGTGCGAGAATCTGTTAAGGGGCCCCCCCCACCCCCTCATCTATCCCTTCTCACAATCTCCCTCTCCCCTCCCTAACCCCCCTTTCTCACAATCTCCCCCTACCTCCCTTACCCCCTTCCTAATCTCCCTCTTCCCCCTAACCCCCTTCTCACAATCTCTCTAACCCCTTCTCACAATCTCCCCCCCACCCCCTCCTCACAATCTACCCTCCTACCCCCCCCTACCCACATACTACCCCTAACCCCCCCTCACAAATCTACCCCCCTCCTTCACAATCTACCCCCCTCCTCACAATCTACCCTCTCACCCCCTTCCCCGGTCACTTACCTTCAACTGTTGGGAGCCGCCGAAGCCGCTGCCGCTGCCCAGAGTGCAGCGTGAGGAGTTTGTCTCGGGTGCCGGCGCTTCATTGCTGAGCGCCGGCATATGACGTCATATGCCGGCGCTCTGCGTGAAGCGCCGGCACCCGAGACAAACTCCTCACGCTGCACTCTGGGCAGCGGCGGCGAGCAGAGGAGTCCCGGACTTCTGTCAGTCAGGGGGGCCCAAGAGTTGCCGAGCGGTCGTTTTCACCGCTTGACACCCCTTGGGCCCCCCTGACTGGCAACACTCCAGGGCCCGGTCGCAGTCGCGACCCCTGCGACCCCGGTAGTTCCGCCACTGCTCAGCACTGGCTTGTGCGCCATCCTGGAGTCCGGCTCTATTCTTCCCTCTGTGTAGAGCAATTTCTTTTTCGTTCCATCTCTATTTTGCACCACACTTGCACATCTTTTCCTCACTGATTTTCTCTTCTTCCTCTTTTTGTCTTTTATCTCATCGCCCGCCTTTTACATCTTCATCCGCTTTTTTTAACTTTTGTTCTGCCCCCCACACACATACACACATGTATGTATATACACATTTGTATACAGACACATATATTTATACATATATACACATATAAACATATATGCACACACATATACACACATATACACAGTATTTACCGCATGTATGTTCCTTGTGGCCCGTAGCTCACGTCGTGTCTGGAAATGACATCCATTCTCAGCGCGCAGTGTTAGGAAGGGGTATGATTGATGCACATTGCAGGACCCGCTCAGATTGCTGCTTTGTGGGACAAATGAGAGGTACGGACCCCTCAGAACAACGGGACCCTGGAGCAATTGATTCATTTGCTCCATCGTTATTTTCTGACCCTGTATACGGCTAGGGTTGAGCATCGGGAGGGCTGATTGGACCTATACTTTATCTACCTTTACTTTGAAGCAGGCCGGAAGCCTTTGTATGGTTCTTAAGAGCCAGTTTAAAAACTGATAAAGCCTGCCTTTAAACTCCCTTAAGCAAGGAGAGGGTCTAAAGAGAAGAATCCCTGAGATATTACCTGCCTGTGTTTTTCCAGAGCCTAATTTAGCTAGGTCTAGCGAGGAGGATTAGTGATTACTTAGGGTTGTCAGTCTGGACCAGCAAAGTTGGCCAGAGAGGGATCCAAATGGGAGCTAGGTTTTTATTTTATTATTTTGTGTTGTTGTATTTTTTTTATTATTCCCAAATATATCACACTTTGTGAAAACTATTGCTGTTCCTCTGCATTATTCTTTAAAAAATATCCATTAGCATCTAATTTCTTCCCTTTACACAAAAAGAATAGCCAATGCAGATAAGTGCATTACATGGAAATATATAGTGATCTGTAGTCATTCCATTCGCAAAGGGCTAATAGTAGAAGATTAATATTAGAACAAATGTGATGTTATCTTAACTGAAGTAGGTAATAAAGGAATCCAAATGAGCCATAAAATGGCAGACTCCAGAACTAAATCAGTTGTTCGAGCACAATGATAAAGGCTTTTGAAGGATGGTACAATGTCTAATTGGTTCTTACAGTGGCAACCACTAGTCATCAGCAGCTCCAGAACATTACACTGACACCCACGGACAAGCTATATTCAAAAGCAGCCTAATCATTTTCACTTTGCTATATTTGCTGTAACATTATTGATAGAAGAAAAACTTTAAAATCCTATACTGTATAATATGGAAGATTTTGTGATGAATTCTTTTTACTACACCACGTGTGAGAATGGAAAACAGTGGAGCTGTCAGTGTGGCTGAATTGGACAAACTTAGACAAGACTTTAATTAAGAGCTCTAGTATGTTAAACAAAAAAAGAAAGCCCTCAGAGTTATAATTTTATTATTTCATCTGTAGGTTTATCATATGACAATTTGTAATGTTTTTCTGGCAAAATATTCTGACAATATTTTACATGATCATGTAATTCATGTTTGAATATTCAACAATATTAGGAACAATGTTTTTAATGCTCTATCTAGTAATAACGGTATTACATCTAACAGGGTAGGTCAAATAGCAGGAGACCACCCCATTTAAGAAGAATGCATGTGAAATATGAAAAAAATAATGCGCTTACCTGAGATAGAAGCTGCAGCTCTGTAGCTGCAGCCACTCTCCTCTTACCTATTCTTATATAAAGCTCGCAATCAAACTCTCAGTTAGCCAATAAATGGTATCATTTTTACTATACTTTTCTCCTTACCTATTCTTGTCACTGATTGGCATCCAGGGGTCTGCACAGACCCCCATCTGCAGTGTTTGCTGAGCCAGCGCTGGTGCTTACTAGCGGTGAGTGAGTCACATGCATGGAGATGTGTTGGGCTGAAAACATATTCTGCATGGGAAATATCTGAGGGTTGAGGAAAGGGGCCAAATCCTGCATTTGCGAGGGGAACATCGTGAACATTTTTAAGGGACCTTTCAGCTTTCATTTGCATTAAAATATAATGTGACGGCTATAATATAACGGCATATAACGGCCCTTTAACATTTCTTCCACAGCTGCCTATCCCTTCAAATCTGAATTGCATGTAGGAACAACTAAGAACGGTCAACTGACAAGCATGGCATTATGGTTAATTACAATTATTATCAGTAATAAATGTGCTCTTTGTATTCATCAAAATATTTTATCGTACTCATATAAAAATCTAAATTATTATTTAAAAGAAAAACATTTTAGTAGACTACATGAGTTACTGTGCACACATAGCTGCTCAAGCTGCTCTATTCATGTTTTATGTGACAATAGAAGGCTGCACACACAGAATAAACAGGGCAAGAAAAACATGACAACCAGGCATATTCCATCATATTTACATATTGTCCCGCCATATGTGTGACGTTAACACAATAATGCATAGAACGTATTTCCTTATTCTCACTAAATAGTGCATTCCGCAGAACAGTGCTCTAATGAGCAAAATAGCCGCTTACTGTTAATGGAACAGTTTAATGTCATTCATAACCATACCATAGGAAAGTGCATTTGGAAGTATTCTGTTAGTATTTTAATATGCATGTCCATTGCATGTACACATTAACCCATAACAAATAAAGAACCACAGACACCGTTTTGTAAATTGGTAAAATTGGCCGTAGCTTTATTTAAGTGGGGTATAAGAGGCATTAACAACCCAAACCATTTAAAGTAATAACAACCAAATAAATACTTATATATATCACACCAAATACAATCCACCCCTACCTCAGCCAGATTGTGTAACACCAAGCCTCTGTCCACCTCAACACAGAGGCGACCTTTACCCCTATAAAACTACGACAATATAACATACATTTATCAAAAAGAGGGGGCGGGTGGGACACTCGTTCAGCAACAGCTGATTTATTTTAAAATTGTCACGAGCACAGCTGATTGTACCAATCAGCTGTGCTCATTTTCCCGCCGCACAGAATGCTCGCGCAAACGCTCGCGCTGCAGCACAGCTGATTAACCAATCAGCGGTGCTATCTAAATTACTTGCCCGGCAACCTGAAACCTAGCCCGCCAAAACGTAATGCCCTAACCTTCCTGACCTTTTAATGACCCCTGTTATATAACTAATGTCCAGCAATGGACAATTAGCGTGCCGCTTAGGCAGCTTGCTCTTTCAATTCTTCCATAATGGAAAAAATAAAGCATTTAGCTAAAGGGTATCTGTATTCATAAAAAGGAGAACACGGAAATTTAAAGTTACCATGCGGCTTTCATATGCATTGTCAACATTAATGGAACCAAATGCTGACAAGTGATTTGTGAAAAGTGAGAAGAAGTGAGATATGGACCTCTGTCCATTTAACTTCTGCCCATGGACTCACTTGTAGTACTATATACATAGTAATGTACAACATATGGCAACTACCTGTTCTGCAGTGTCTGGCTAACTGCAGTTATATGACTGGTTGAAGAAACACCATATCTTTATTTTTTTGTTCAAACACCAAAGACTGGACATATCCCAAGCGCACGGAAAATGAAGCCATGACAAGTGTAATACCAATATAAATTTTTATTGAAGAAAACAACATGACCTTGCATTTAATCAATCTATTTATTTCAGTGTTATGTAGTATACTGCACAAGACTCTATATTGACGTAGCTGTGACTCAATTTCTTACTGTGTGAACACAAACAATTTAGTATATCATGAATGGGTGACTTTATAATAATAATAGTAATAATAATAAAAACCAAAAGTACCAGACTATCTTAGTCCAAGGATGTCATTCAATCTACTTTCCCCAGATGGTTCAATATGTAACTATAACTTGGATGCCAACATGGAAAGATTGTGAAGTGAATCTGCCCCTAAAAGGAACTGGGTTATCAACTTGCAAAAGGATGCATCTATGTGGAATTAGTTATGACATCATCTAATTCTTACACCACCCTCCACTTTGCAGTTAATATCTGGCGTACCCTACAATTGTAGTAAAAAGTAAATATTGGAATGGTTTATTAAAATTCTACTACATGTCAATTACCAGCAGAATGTCAATTACAAGAAGTGATACCCTGTGCTTTCAGATTAACCTACATAACAAATACCAATATTTTGAAATACAGAACATAAGATGAATTCTCTGCCAAAGGATAAAAATGTTTGCCTCTCTGCGCATGACATATGAGAATAATAAAGTATATTTGCTTTTATTATACTGACTTAAATCAATGTACAGATGACACGGCAATGGCAGGTCATATGCAGCCATTACCTACTATTAACATATTAATTGAAACACAGTGAATAGTTTAAAGTCTGGTTTATGTTTCCCTTTTCTCCAAAGCACAGTTAAAATCAACACTAGATGCTGAGTTTAAAAACTTTAAACTACATTTTACAGGGAGTTAACTGGAAATCATTACATGTAGAAATACTCACAGTAGGCCTGTGAATAATGTTTGTATTGCAAGTAAAGGGAATCATTCAATTGTGTTTTACTTAAACAGTAAATAATAAGTGAAGCAAATTTAACGTCAAGTCCATTAAAGTCCAATGTGTGTGCAGTACATATTACTGTATGCAAATTCAAAGATTATCTGGTTAAAATAGTTTGAAAATGAGACTTCTGCCTCATTTTACTCCTCCTCCAGCTTCTGAACCCAGGACAGGATGCATACTTACATACATTTCCTGCACATGCTATGTAGCAATCCCAACAGGAGCAACAGCAACCAATCACATCCATCAATCAGCAGTCATTATTATTCACTACAATGGGGGTTCTACTGAGTATGAGCAGGATACATACTCAAGTATGCTTCCAGATTTCGGTTCCAGCAGTCAAGAAGTAGTAGGAAATCAAGACAGAAGTCTCATGTTCATGCAGTAAAATGTAGTCCAATATACAGATAGCATGAAAATAGGGATGGAGTGTTCCTTTAAGCAACACAAGAAAAACATGGTTATGGATGCTGTTTGCTGAGTATGCCACAGGATAACTTATAAAAGAAGTATATAAATGTTGCTTACTTATTTTTTGCCAGTAGAATTATCCTATCCTGGCAACTAGGAAGTTGCTAGTGGCTAGAGGTTGTGGTAGTCAGCTTCCAAGCTGGAAAGGAACATGCACTTTGGCTTACTGTGATTTTATGGTTTCGGTAGATGTACAGGAATAAGGGTCCATAATTTGTTCCGTTGTCTATTATAGATACACAGGGACTATGGAGTTTTACTCTGGCTTTGGGAGAGAAAATTGTTTAGTGGGGCTGATGGAGTCTTAAGCTCAGGGAGGTCATGATGGCCCAAGTAAATAATTGAGTCATACTTGGCACTGGGGCAGATAGATGACTCGGTAGGATGGGCCTGGGAAACATCCACAGGACTGATGTAGTCTTACAGACCAAGGCTCCAATTATGCTGTGTTACCTCTTATATTAAGATTTTTATATTTACAATAGATAAAGCTGTGTTACTTTACTCACATTGTAGAGAACAATGTATAAGTGAATCTACAATGTTTCTACACCTAAGCAAATGTTTTTGGATGTATTGCAGACATGAGGAATAGAGACAATATGATACTTTTTGTTAAAAACACGGTATTTTAACATTATTGTAAATCTATGTCTCCCATCCATAGTATCTCCTTTTAACCTACGATGGGGCACTGAGCACCGCCTATGCAAAAATCTTTTTTAGGGAAGCAGACAAGCTGACTGCTTTAACCATGTGTATATTATTAATCTGAAGTTTAGCGCTACACTACAACATGGTGAAAATAGCATCGATAGCCAGAAAGGGCCAACAGTGGGGTTTTCAGATCACCAGCCAAACTGTCTCCAGCCCCCACCAGATTTAATCATCCTCCTTCACCACACCTGGTGCTTCAATATTAAATATGCCTCTGCCCTGAGTAATGATGGCGGTACTGCTTGCAAGCCCACCCATAATACAGCAGAGATGCTCAGTGTAGTTCAGTGGAGGTGTTTCCATGAGACATTAATGTCAATATCTATGCATTGAGCCATGTCCTATGCTCATACATCTACTCTTTAATGGGGGGGGGTGTATGCAAGGCTGACCCTGCATAGGAACTGCGAAGATTTGGTTTCCAATACTGCCAGAGTAGAAAATAGTGGCCATTTGTGTATATACCTTGGTAATGCCTCACAAAGAGTATTTCACATGGTGCAAATAAGGTAATTAACGCCTTTTTATACATCTTGAATAATTTGATTAAGTATTTTGTTCAGATTTGCAAAAGTGGGCTAATGGCTGCCCCTGTGGTTAACACCTGAAGTTGAAATCATGACAAACGGCATTTTTAGTATTGGATCGGTATCACAATAATACTTATTCTTTAATGTTCTCCTTAAAAAATCAGTGCTTTATCGCAGCTTTAATCCTTGCTAAAACCATTCCAAACTATGTAAACACTGATTATACTTAGCCCAAGCCCGACCCAACTCTGCATACTGTCTCTCCTAATTACCTGAATATCGCCTGTACTTTATTGCCCTCATGTAAATGTGCACTTTCCTTGATCTCTTTCCTTTTTTTTCCAGTCAAAGGTGGTTTTCCCACTGAGGAAGTCTTTAAGAAGATTTGTTGCTGTGTATTTTCATAACTAAGGCTAATTATCCCTTTACTTGTAGGTGTGATGTCTGTTACTCCGCTTGCTGCTCCAGGCTTAAGCGCAGCCTAGTTAACGCCTCTGGGAGCAGAGCCGTGTTTCCAGTTCTTTCACAAAGGGCTGTTTTACTTCATATCAAACAGGGATAGTCTTCTGCCCTCCGGCTATGGCATTAAAATCAAGCTTCTTGGGAGGCTTTCATATTACCAGAGGAAATGTATATTTCTCATCCTATTGCTGCTTGTCTCTTCTTCATGGTTCACTGAGATTTTCTTTTCCCAGCAGGGAAACTGCCTGGTTGAAGGTGTGTTTCTCTCTCTGTCTCTCTCTGCTAAATCCATAATTAGGTCCCTATATGATTTAATCAGAACCAAGCCTTGTCCCTAGTCATTTCAAAACCTTTACAAATCTTTTTGGAGCAATACTCGGTGGGGACCGAGACGCGCTGTACTCATTTTATTTTCTTTACGTTGAGACTCTGTTTTGTCTTTGGCTGGAGGCTATGTTACACCTTAAACATCAAACATGGAAAATGTTTGTACGAATGTATACATATATGTGTATACATATTGAACTTGATTATTTCTATAAAGCGGTCAAATATGTGCATATGCAGGATTGCTAAAATAGATTGATACATGTTTGTGTCCATTGTATTATTGGTTTACCAGTAAATGGCAGCAAGAGCAACATTTATAGTATGGGGTAAAACTTCAAACAAGTACAAATATTATAAGACTGATGGGGCTTATTATTGAGTATAATAAAAGCCATTTATTGACTTTATTCTTAAAAGAAAATCATGTTGATATATGTAAAAAAATGCAGTGTTGAAAAATATTCTTGTATGAAGTAGGTATGTAGGAAATGCTTTTGTGGAAGCCATAGATAACAGATTCAAGACATACCTTGGTTCTACCAAGAGAGATCAGTCTTCATTTGAAGCTAAGTTTTATTAGGGCAAACCTATTGAGCTGAATAAACTTCAGGACCTTCAAGATTTATTCTTCAGATGAAGATTCTACCAGAACGAGATAGCTGGCAATCCCATTGTATGCTTTTGAAAGAACTAGACTGAGTATAGTACATTAACTTTGTCTTGCAATCAGGCGCCTAATTGTGTGACGTCATGTGTTTGAATACTCATAAACATGCAGAGTCCTTATCAGCTGGAATCACGGCATCTAAATGTATATCATAAAAAAAAATAATGTAAGCACATCAATAGTCCAATTGCTATGTTATCGTGTCAATAGTATTCAATTGAACTTACCTATGTAAAAGTTACATTCACTTTTTAGCTCCACTGACCCTTTTACAGTTTACAGTATATTTGTTTTATAAGTGAACCACTGACAGTGTTCTGTGTCATTTCCCCTGGATGATTTGTTGTTAATTGTATAGCTTTTAATGAGGTAAGATGAGGAGACTTAGATAAAATGTATAAGACAGTTTTTGCACATTTCCCTTGAACATGCCCCATCAAGCTTTTAATACATTTACACACATTACAAATAATGGTTTATCGGTTCATTAAAATACTTACTTTCCTGGAGGTTTCTTCCCAAAATATCAGTATGATGTATATCAAGATATGTAACTACAACTATGTGACTTGAATCCCAGCATACGTATGATGGAAATGCTCATCGGTAAAGTCTTAATTTCTAAAGGGGGGGGGGGCAACAGAAAACCAAATGCTCTTTATTGAGCATTACATACACATTACGTACATGTTGTATTCGGTAACCTCCTGGAACTGGAGGCTGCCATTGTTGTCAGTAACGTAATATTCTGTGTGACTTTCCCTGCTCAACCACTACAATGACAATTTAACCCCTTTAATGACAAAGCCCGTACGGGCTCAAAATGCATTGTTTTGGCACCGCCCATTGTCCTTTGCCTGAAAGTTCAGTAGTCATGTGACTCACATACTGGAGACAACTTTCCGCTTTGGTTTTTAAATAGTTAAGCATGTGCTTTATCTGAGCTTGGAATCCACGGGCAAAGACTATTTTTAATTGTTTAGCTATGGTTACTATTTGTTATTCATTGAGGGCAAAATGAGCATGTATTGTTTTTTCAGTTTTGATGTTTTAACAGTTTCACTACCAGACTGGGTGTAATATAGGCTAGTGATCTGATTCCAATAAATGTAATGCAAAAGAAGCAAGGCTGTCTGCATCCAGGCTGGGGATTTGTATATGGCCCCCCAACAGGATACCAGCTTGACAGTTTTCAGTACACGTAACAAAGCTATGCAGTGGCTTATTTTATGTGCCAAAAATACCTTGGGGAAAGGGACTTGTCTCTCAAATAGCCAACGCGGTTCTGGAGAAATCATTGATCAAAGCTAAATAAGAAGGTAAACAAGAAAATGTCAGTACAAGGGGGAGCTGAATTGTGGTAGATGCTCCATGGGACGTATGTTCACATGTGTTACAATAGGTCTCATTTCCACGTATGCCCTGGAAGGCAATGATTACACAGAGATAGTACAGACATCAATATAAAATACACTTAATAACGATCATTCATACACTATCAACAATTTATGCAGCACCTCTTACAGTACAAATAAGAATTGACAGAACAAAGACAAACCAAGCATTAGGTAAAGAGGGCTCTGATAGCAATATGGGCATCTTGAGAAACAATGTTGTTCTGAATTCAAAACAAGACATGCCGGTAAGGACACAGGTATATGTTATTTTCTGATTGCTAGCCCACGGTTACACGGGAACCTCATGTCTGCTACCTCAGTGGGAATAAGACATTCAAATTACACCATTTCCATTAACATTTGGTTAAAATTTGAATGGTTGGAGGAGGGTACTTAGTAGGTGAATTCATAAATGGTTCCAGTTTAAATATAAAGTGTTACTAGAAGAAGAACATTCCATGCAATGTATTCTTGTAACACTTTATTACAGCTGTGAAGCAAGGGTGATGGGTCATAGTGCTAAATTAGGCATGTCATTTATGACAATGGAATGAAACATGCAAAGCTGGGTATCTATTTGTGCTTTTTTATTTATTTTAAATTGAAAACCAAGGATGGTTTCAGTGTCCACGATAATGTGGTTTTCTTGTACCTTTGAACATGTAAAAACGTTTTTTTGTGAGTGCTGCATGGTATGTCCAAAAATCAATTAAACTTTTATTTTTCTTTCTCTTGTTTATATTTCAAGTGATGGTGACAAGCTAATTGTGGAACACTGTTTGGATTTGTCACACCGTTAAAATCACATCTCTGAGCCAAGAAAAATACCAGGGATTTTAAACATGGAAATTAGATTGGGGACTAAAATCACAGTTTGCCCAAGTCCTTGGAGAATAAAACTCTCAAGCTAAGCACTTACATAAGATTAATATCAATGTAACAAAGTCTAGATTTTAAGCTTGTTCGAGCAGGGCCATCCTTACATCTGTTTTCTGTAAGTCAAATTGCTATATTTTTATTGTGCTAGACAATAAATAATAATAAAGTAGAATGTTTGCAATGGTAGACCTACAAGTGGAACAAAGTTTTATACTGCATGAGAAAAGGCAGCACTTGCCTGAGTTGTATGCAATGCCTTGCAGGTCAATGCACATCCTCAGGCACCCAGATAAGAGTGTTTAAGTTATGCTGTATGTTGGTTAATTGCGTGTGTTATTGTTAAATGAGCATACTGTTGTGTCTATGGAGTCCTTCAGCTATACCTGGCGAGCAGGCATATAAACGACTATATACACTATTAACAGCCTGATGCAGTTTCCGATTGTATTTAGATGTTCCCCTCCGCCTGCTTGATTGTTTAATGTGTTAAGGTTTGGTTTTATTGATCACTGCTTCCATTTGATTGCCTGTAAATCCCCACCTTGTACCAGACATCAAAGGTCTAGCATTTAATTAGCAATATAGAGAAAGCAGAACAGTCTCTTGTCCATGTCTATGTTCTAGAAGTTAATGTCACAAAATCTCTCTATATATATAAAAGGCTGGTGACCATATCCGTGGTCAGCCATGCTGTTGTACGAAACAGAAAAATATAAGGAAGCTGTTAGAGACTGGAAGAGGGGGGGTTATTCTTACAGATTTGGGGTCTTCCAAATGTTTGCCAACGTAAAATTGGCTGTGGGTGGAAGTGAATCTGCACAGAGCTTAGATGAAAAGACAGGTGGTCACCAGTGAGTACCTTCATGGGCCACACATAGCTCCCTGAAAACAATGCGCTCTATAAGCATGTCTTGTTTGCTTTGCAGGAAAGTCTGGAACAAGGGACATCAAGGCAAGAGCTTTAATTTTGAAAATGAGGGAATTCAAACAGATGATAAAAGTACAATATAAGCTATGCTCCAGCAGTATCTGCTAAGTTAGTAGAAGGTTCTGTGTAGTGCCCCCTTGGTGTTCCTAATGCACACTACAATTATTTGTTTAAATACTCTTCATATACTACCGAGCTTGCGTAGATATACAAGAAAAATGTATGAAAACATATAACTATGCAAAACAGGGAACAGAGAAACTAAGAAATATGTATTCTAATGGGCAATGCCGATAATAATATTACAACAATTCATTTCCGAAAACGAATAAACTCAAATATAAAGACTTCTTTCCTATAATGGTTGGTTATGAATTGGATGGTTAAGAATTGTGTTAGCATCAGCCAATTGAATATTAAAAACATGTAAATCTGTTATGTTGAATAGGTGTGTGTGTGTGTGTATCCGCAGCAGCCCAGTAGGAATATAGTTAGTTTCTGGCAAACATAATAAGCAAACACATAAATGGGGAGAAAGTATTTAATCACAGTGTTTCAATAAGATTGTGTTAGTTAATACAGTTTTAATATAGGATAAACCACAAATCCTCTGTACACCTTATGGTATAGTTTTGGATAAGGTAAAACGCACATATTTTTCAGTGAAAGGTTTAGAAAAAGTGACGGATTCTTCTCTGTTCTGAAAATATGGACGTGTCAAAAGATTCTGACACAATTGTATTCAGAGTCACAGGAAAGTGCTCTAATGAACTAACCCCGAAAGGTGTAGGCCTGTAAGAAACTCTACAAGTGTTAATATTCACCGGGTTAAGGGTTGTTTACGCCATGAAATTCAACCAGCCATTTTTTTTAAAACTACTTTTGTTGTCTGTCCCATGCTTAAACAGAAATCTATCGTTTTGCCATGTTTAACAAGACAAAATTGAACCACCATTGGACAACTCACTTTTAACCTTTCCCTTTGCTTACTATGTTTTTAGGGTAATAGGGATATTCCAAAAATAGTGTTTTAAATCTAAGTTCACTAGATATCTATTCACAAATTCTCATCTTCACGTAAAAACTGAAAGACAGATGAGAAGTCTTTCTGAGCATAGCCCTTGGCACACATTAATCTGTATATCTGGTGGGAGAGGGATCCCAGTGGGGTTGGACTTTTGGTGTTGGTAGAAGAGTCCTGCGCTAACCCGAGATCCTGCAATGGAGCAGAAAATACAGAAAGGTTGAATTAAAATCATCTGTGATTAGATATGATTTAGTCTTTACTAATTTACTCAGAGTATTAAAAGGCATATTGGTCACTGTAAGAAAGAACAATTTAATAAATAACAGATTGATATAAAAGGTTTCTACTGCTTCTTGTAAGCACATATTTGGGTGCCTTAATACATATACAGTTTATTAATCTCACACATCTGCTCCCCAGATATGCCGTATCTGCCCCCCAGAAATGACAATATGTGCCACTCTGCCTCCATAATAAGCCACTCTGCCCCCAGATATGCCTTTAATATCCTATTTGCCACTCTGCCTATCAGATATGACTTATACACCCATATATGCATCCCTGACATGCATTTTAACCCCCTATTTGCCACCACCTAGATATGCCTTACACCCCTTATATGCCCCCTACCTCCCTGATATGCCTTTTAACCCCAGAAAACCATTGAACCCCCCCCATGCCACTCTTAACCCCCCTGACTTACCAGTACTACTTGGGACCCGTGCTTCAGACGCCCTGGTGTCTACTGGGGAAGCTGGAGGAGGTCTGTGTGATGCAGACCTCCGCTTCTGCTAGCCAGTACTTCCACTGGGGCTTCTATGACTGAGCACCGACACCACATGACCTTCCTGTGCTCCACCATAGAAGCTCCGACAGAAGTCCCGGCAGCAGCAAAGGTTGTCTATGCACATCCCGCAAACGTTCACCGTGTGCGGGATGCACATAGACAACCTCTGCTGCTGCTGGTACTTCAGCTGGGCTTCTTTGGTGGAGCACTGGAAGGTCATGTGATGCCAGCGCTCCGTCATAGAAGCCCTGGCAGAAGTGCCGGCAGCAGCGGAGGATGTCTGCGCGCATCGCACAGACCTCTACTGGCTGCTGGAGACCTGCAGGGGACCTGGATCTTAGTCTTGTAGTCAGACCTCTATTTGAGGTCTGATTAGAAGACGACCTCGAATATAAGACTAGGGATATTTTTCAGGCCATTTGCTACAAAAAAAGAAACGTGTTCTTAGAAAATATGAAATCATGAGTATTTTTCCATTACACCATGCAATCAGCATTTTGCACGTACCTTTGCCATGAGTGTGGTCCCAAATCCTCCTTGGTAGTTATTTGCAGACGGCACTCCTTCCATCACTCCCGGAACAGGATTATAGGTATCGATTGACCAACACCGGCCAGAGCTCATGTTTAGGATTTTGGCCAACAGCTTTGGGTCAAGCCCTAATCTATAAAGGGTCAAGGAAAGCATATTAATGTCAAAAGGCATCTAGATATGGATGACTTGTTTTACACATGAGAAAGACAATGTCGTTTTTCATACTTTATTATGTGTCTAAAAAACGGTATTGTATCGATATGGAAGATAGAGTAACCAATATAAATTAAAACACATAAATCTGTCATTTGTGTTATTTATGCTGCATTGTTTATAACTCCCACTGACAATTTTAGCACAGCTGGTGCACAATTACCTGCATATTTTCAAGGGAAATGTATGAAGTCCCCCATTTTACGTAGTAAAGGATAAATAGGTGCATACAGCAATGCTTTCACAAAAAGTGAAAAAAATTAAACAAAGTTTAATTTGTATATTTGTATCCTAATACAAAAACCATGAAAAAAATAAAATAAATAAATAAAATGCTGGCAAGCAGTCCCAAAAATGGAATCCAGATTCAAATGGCATGAATGCTTGTTATTAAATCTTCATTAAACACGGTTGCCCATGAGGCAGGCTACGTGGAGATGTGACATATGTTCTCTTCCCATTCGCAGACATGCACTATCGTTCTGGGTCATCTGCTGATAAGGTTGCTGATCCTAATAAAACAAAGCTTGCCCAAGCAGAAACATCATTTGTTCTATCACTAGGTTTGTGGCACAAACTGATGTCTGTTGTGGTGCACAGGGTTTAAAGAAAACAAATTCTTTGATGTTTTGGGAATTAAAAAAAATGGCAGCCACAAATAAAAATGTTACAAAAACAATGAGTCATGTAGTATTTGGGTAGACAACAATGGAAAAAGATCACATGATGGGATTGACTTATGTCCATAAACATGGTAAGTAACTGTAGGTCTGTAAGTCTGATCTGTGTAGTTGACAAGTTGGAACAGGTACTATAAAGAAAGGCTTTCTTATACCAAGAACAAATGCATGATCCAAGACAGCAATGTTTTAGTTTTGTTTAACGGCGTCATATCAAGTCCGCGTCTCAATGTGGTCACCATAGTTTTAGGTTAGAGCTCGGTGTTGCCTGGTTCTGCATTTTTGTACAGATCTTTTCATCAGTTCATCTCACTCACAGCACAAGCCATTAGGGAGCGGTTTAGCTATTACAGTAGGAATAAATAGGTAACACTTTATATGTGGCAGAAATCAAGTATTTGTTTTGCTTGTATATTCACATATATAAGTGCTGCCATCTGAAATTTGCTGTACATCAGTAGACTATGGAACTATATATAAAGTGCTTCCCATTAAATATGTCATCTTTATGTAGCTGCCACTTTTGACTGTATATTCCAACATTTTAGAACTGTTACATATTGATTATTGTACACGAGGCAACCAAATATTAAGAGTGGGTGTAATCAACGGTCTTCCTGGGATGTTAGGGAACTAATTGACAAAAAGAGCACATGAACGCCTAAAAAAATAGCTGTCTGGAAAAATAAAAGGCTTTTTTTTTTTTTTTTTACTTTTTCCACTTGAATCCAGGGCTTGACAAACCCTAGATGCCAGGTCATCATGGCGACTAGAAACCAATTCCTGGTGTCCAGGGTTTTGCGAGGCTGCCGTCATGAATTGCCAGCAGTGGATGCCGGCAATTCATGTAGGCAGTGGGGTAAGATATTGCACGCTACATGCAAAAAAAATGGTTTTGGAGGAAAAAAATCTAAAGATAGTTTTCTATGTAAGTTATATTATGGTTCAGTATAGAACATAGCTTTGTTATGAGCTGTATATATTAATGCAATGTTTACATTTTTGGTCACCCAATTCAATTCATTCAAATTATCCACAGTTAACATGTACTTTTTCCACAGCAAAAATGGTATAAAATAAACAAATAACTGGAAAAGACCTTTATCCCACTAAAAACGAAGGTGAAACCTTCTGGGCAGTTTAGAAACCTTGGGATATTTGTACACATAGCTTGAAGTTCTTTATTCACTCCCTTGAGAAGCAAAGTGACAGTAGGACAAAAAAATTTTGGGAATATTTTAATGAAGTAACCTATGAGTAAAGCAGGTATGTGTGCAAAAGCAGGAAAGCTTGTTTTTCTTTTCCAGATTATGAACAAACAAGAGAATGAAGACAAAGATGAGTGAGCGGCAGAAGACAGTGTTTTAAGTTTTTCATGTGGATCCAGCTTTTTTATTTTTTTTTATTTTTAAGATATCTTGTTTAACCACTGTAGTTGATAAACATTGATGGTTAAGCAAATAAATAAAACAATTTAAGTAGTTTACGTGATGAAGTCATTAAACTAAAATCAGTTCTAGTATAGCTGTTTTACTAATCTGACAGGTTATTATTCTAAATATGAAATCTTCACCTGGTTGCAAACATTAAAAGATTATAACTACTAGCAAGAATGAGACTTTACGTTAAAAAAAAATCATGATTTAAATCGAGTCTGACTACGGATTTAAATCGAATCTACCCTGATATGTACAGTGTGTGGGGGCGTCTGTGTGTATACCATAGTATCAGTGTGTATGTGTCTATGTATAGTGCCAGAGTCAGTGTATGTGTCTATGTATAGTGCAAGAGTCAGTATGTCTACTGTACTCTACTGCTAGATTGAGCGTGTATGTGTCCTTAGTGTTGGAGTGTGTAATTTTATTTATGTATACTGTAAGCCAGTGTGTGTACGTGTGCATGTGTGGCGTTAGTGTGTATGGGGTTGTTTATTTTACAGTATGGTATTAGCATGAGTGTCAGCATGTAGTGTTAGAATGTGTGTATTAGTGTATGGAGTAAGCATGTGTGTACATGAGCGTAGAATGTTAGTGTGTGTGTTAATTAAGTATATTAATGTTTGTGAGCATAAGATGGTAACGTGTGTCTGTAGTATAAAATACCATTAAAAATAAAACAGCATTATATGCTTTCTTTAAAAAAAAAATAAAAAAAAATGCAATACAGTTTTTTTTGCTACAATCTACTTCCCGCAGTACACTTTACCGTATTTCCCTCTTCCTCAAATGAAATTGTGACAACTAATTTGATGCTTTATTGTAGATTTTGTAACCATAATAGCTTCTTTTTGTGTGTAAGCTTTGTATTAAAAAAAAAATAATAAAAAATGAAATTTAGAAAATGTTCCCAATTGTAAACACTTGCGCGCACACAGCCCGGCCATTGGCAGGTTATTATGAGGACTGACAGTCTGTCATCATTTTGATAGCTTGAGCAGTATATCTCTTCAACAGCAAAGGAGCTCTTATGCAGAAAGTATCATATGTTCCCAGCCAATTTACAGGGAAACAGCAATAACATTCTATCATGCTTGAGAGCCCAGTAGCTGCTTCCTATTAAACTTGCCCTTTCAGATACCTGTCTCGGATTAATTTGTTGATTTCAAATAGAAACTCAGTCTTCTCCAATGAAGCATGACTTTCTTAGTAAGACTCTCCCTGAATGACAATTATATCTGAGCTGGTTTAGACCATTACATGTCTCGGTTCTAGTGGAAGACAGAGGCCTTCAGTAACGAATTTTAATACCATGTCTAATTTTCACTGTCAGTTATATGGAAGCCAGAAGAAGCATCCTCAAAAAGATAAAATGCAAAACGCGCCTGGCTTGCTCTTTTAATGGTACGCTTGCGTTAGAAAAGGGCTTAACACATAACAGGTTTCAGGCAGAAAATAAGCATTTTGAAGAAATATGTCACTTTGAAAACTGGAGGTTAGAAATGAAGTGCAGATTGCACCTTTTATTTATTGTATTTTTTTTTCTGGTGCCATATCGTAAATGTTTTGTTGGTAATTAATTGGTACAATACGGTTTTGAGTGTTTTATTATATTTTTTTCATCCAGTTTAGCGACATCAAATCTTTCAACTCTAACAATTTATTTACAGTGTGATATTTATTTGATGTCTATTAAGCCTTACTAGAGTCAGAATGCTCTGAAATATAATCTTTCTACTACTGACAGAAAACAAAATGAAAATGAACTGTGAGAAGTTCAAAAAGTATCAGTAAGTAAAACAAAACAAAATGCAAGCACAATAATGGCAAAGTTATTTTGAGCAGATTTTTTATGCAGGAGAACACTGTTTCACATTATGTATTTTGGAATGAGATTCATGGAAGTAGTATGCTGCAACAGATGTTGAATATCTTGGTTTTACTTGGGCTACTGACTCGAGACCTGTTTTAGGTCCTTCGCGATGGGGTTCCTTCTACAAAATGAATACCAGATATTCCCTGATCTCTAACACCACAAACTTCAGATTAAAATTAAGAAAGTAAAACTCATCAATTTAAAGGTCTCGTCTATACAATAGCCAGGACTAATTTCCGCAGGACTGAATTGGCCCCAGGTACTGCTTGGTCAAATCAGAGTACCTGGCTCTGTTTACTATTCATTAATCTGGGCCACCATGGCCATCATTGCAGAAGACCACTTGAAGGAATTACCTGTAATAATAATCCATGATGTGAAATAGTCTTTTTTTTTTTTTTTTCCCCTGCATATGCACTTTATATTTTTATATTATGTGTCTTTGTACGCTAATTTATGCAGAAGGAAACCTTTTTCCTTTCATATTAATTGCTTACTTAGAGTCACTTTACTAGGCCAAATGATATCATAGTATTGGATTTGCACATACATAATATTGCATAGGCACTTTAAATTATATACATCTATATATATGGATATCTTTTTAATTATCTTTATGATAAAATAATTTATTTATTATGCATATATTTATTAAGTTATTTATTTATTATTATTTTTGTATTCTTTGAGTGTAAAATAATTTATTACTTATTACTATATATGGCACATATTAAGAAAATCCTATATTATTATTATATTTTATACATGAAAAGATCTTTTGTATATGTAACACAATATTTTATACAATTGCACAATTGGCACTTTAACATGTATATTACAATAGTATCAACTTACTATAATCAGAGTAGTAAGTAGAACTATTTATAATATGTGCACTTTAAACTGGTACTTTCACACATTAATATTAGAATAATTTAATATATTTATTTACTTATATGTACATTTGCTTGCTTATTCATTCAATGAATTTTTATTTTTTTCCCCCCCACAATTATGTGCACACTAGTAGTAGTAATATTTATTATATATTTATTTATATGCTCGTACGTGCACTTTAAATCTGTATTTTTGCACGTTAATATTAGTATAATTTAATATATTTATTTATATATATGCATATTTGCTTGTCTATTTATTTAATGATTTTTTCGTTATTTATTTATTTATTTAGTTATTTTTTCTTCATAAATACGTGATTGTGATGCATCCACCTATCGGCACTTACGCTTGATTTAGCCCGATACATTAAATGGGGCAACAAACACATGAATTGTTTTCATGTGTCAACAGTATGAATGTAAATGTAATGTTTTTGATTGTTAGTGTATGTTTATGTCTCGATGGTAGACCAGATCTAGGGGGGGAGAAGGAGAGAGTAATTGTATTTAATATAAATGACACTTAAATTAGCATCTATTAATTGCCAAGGATTAAATTCTCCATATAAAAGGGGCTTTTTATATGATATGTTAACACGAGACCAAGTGGATATATGCTTAGTGCAAGAAACCCATTGGAAGAAGGGTGCTTCCCACTGTTGGAAATATAAGAGATTCCCTATTATTGCTCAAGCTAGTCTAAGTGGGACAAAAAAAAGGGGCGTCGCAATTTTGATTAATCAAAAAATTAAATTCGAACAGCTATATTTGGAAATCGATCATGAGGCAAGATATATTATTCTTCTCTGCAAATTGAATGATGTGTTATATACACTCGTTAATTTATACGCACCCAATGTATTTACAGTAAAATTTTTGGAAAAATTTTTTTGATAGAGTTCAAAATATCTCAAAAGGCCTCCAATTGATAGGTGGAGATATGAACTGTATTTCGGACGTCAAATTAGATAAAAGTTTTTCTTTTGGCTCACATCCAAATTTAAAATTGAAATCTTTGGCTAGATCTTTCTCTCTTTGTTTTGTTCGCAATAAACTATATGATATCTGGAGGACACAAAATCCATCTGCGAAGGAGTTTACCTATTATTCTGCTGTACATCACTCTTATTCTAGAATTGACATGTTTTTGTCTGATATTAAATCTATTGAATCTTGTGTATCGTCTAGTATAGGAAATTTGTCCTGGTCCGATCATGCTCCTATTTTCATAATAATTAAAAATAATGAGGAATTTAACATAAGATCTAACTGGAGGTTAAATGAATCTCTTTTGTTTTCTCAAGACTTTAAAGAATATCTTCGAAAGTTAGCCACAGACTTTATGGAGACGAATGATAACGGTATGGTTTCAGACGCGACTTTGTGGTGTGCCTTTAAAAGTAATATGAGGGGTCATCTTATAAAACGGGGTGCATATGTTAAGAAATTGAAAGGGGCTACTCTTACTGACCTTTATATTAAATTAGCAAAATTAGAGGCTACCAACAAATTAAACCCTTTAATTCAGACTTATGACGATATTAAAGAAATCCAATTTAAGATTAAAGAAAAATTAATGGAGAAGATAAATAGAAATTTAATATCTTTGAAACAAGGGTGGTACTATAGTAGTAACAGAGCTAGTAAACAATTAACGAATAAAATTAAAAATAAAAATGTTAAAAATAGAATAAATAAGATTGTGTTAAACGGCAAAACATATTTAACTCCAAAATTAATTAGTGAGGCCTTTAGAGAGTACTATAGTACACTATACAATCTACCAGTAGTTGCGAAAGATAAAACGCAAACGATTGGTTTTCTTAATACTCTAAACCTACCGAAAATCTCTGAGACAAAATTACAAGAATTAAATCTTCCGATTAAACTATCTGAGATAAACACTACTATAAAGAACTTACCTTTGCATAAAGCTCCGGGTCCAGATGGATTTTCATCTCCCTTTTTTCAAATTTTAGAATCTATTGTTTCTCCCTTATTATTAAGATTATTTAATGGAATATCTTCCGGGAACAACTTTCCATCTGAGATGTTACAGACCATAATAACTCCTATTCCGAAAGGGGGGAAAGACCTAACTAAAGTCACAAATTACCGTCCGATATCACTGATAAATTTAGACATCAAAATATATTCTAAAATTTTAGCTGACAGACTTAGTTCTGTTATGGGTGAGTTAGTTCATCCAGATCAAACAGGATTTTTACTGGGTAGAAGCGGTGAGGACAATACACGCAAGATACTAAACTTAATTTACGAATTACATCTAAGTAAAACGCCAGCTATCTTTCTCGCGCTTGACGCCGAAAAGGCGTTTGACCGCGTGAGTTGGTCATTTTTAGAACAGACTTTAACTGCCTTCGGTTTGACGGGTCAATTTCTAACTCTTACTATGGCGTTATATAAGAATTTGCAAGCGAAAATTATAGGGCCTAATTTAAACTCTACTAGTTTCTTTATTAATAATGGAACAAGACAAGGGTGTCCTTTAGCTCCTCTATTATACGTTCTTTCAATTGAGCCTCTTGCGACATTAATACGCCGGTCGAATAAAATCATTGGCATAAGTACTGGTCCATATGAGCATAAGATCTCTTTATATGCTGACGATATTTTACTCACCTTGGCTTCCCCTGAAAACTCACTCTCAGAGGTTTTGGAATGTATTAATAAATATAAATTATATTCTAACTATAAATTAAATTTAGACAAATCACAAATTATTGATTTTAATATGGAACATTCCTGTTTTGAGTATATTAAAAATAAGTCTGCAATACATTGGAACCAAAAATATATCGATTATTTGGGAATTAAAATATATCAAAGTCTCACAGCCATTATAACCAACAACTATTCGATTCTTTTAGATTTTTTTAAAACTCAATTTATCCAATGGAAGAACTTGGAAATTTCTTGGATGGGCAGACTAAATACCTTAAAGTCATATGTTTTGCCAAAATTGATTTATTTATTCAGAACTATACCTCTATTAACTCCAGTGAAAATTCTAAATCAGTTTGAAAAAACCTTTTCATCATATGTATGGATGGGTAAAAAATCTAGAATTTCACGTTCCACTCTTACTAGAAATCTCTCGAGATTGGGGCTTAATTTTCCCAGTTTGTGCACTCTACAACAAATTTGTCTATTTAATCACTTTCTAGCTTGGGACATAAAACGGAAATCGGAACTACCTTGGTACAACTATGAGCGGTGGAAATGTCAAAATTTAGACCCATTTCTTTTTTATTGGATTAATGTAAATGATATAAATAGATTAAATATTCTTAATCCAATTGTTTCTAACGTTTTAAGTAATATGATTACTTTTAAAAAAAAGTTCGGTAACACGGAACTTTGTTCATTATCTTCTCCATTGATAACAATACAATATACGATAAAAGATCTTAATTTAAAATCTTGGATTCTTCATGGTATAGATAAAATATCAGATATTTGTACTCTTTCTGACTTGTCTTCATTCAATGAAATTCAAACTAAGTATAATCTTCCAAGTAAAGAACTTTTTTCTTATTTAAGAATTAGAAACTATATTAATAGTAATCCACTAGTTTCTCCGTCCAATTTAGACAGGTTTATAAATAGTCATCATAAAAAAAATTTGATTACGCGATTAAGGAACATTTTGGATCAAGAGAATACGTTAGATAAACCAAATTCTATTTTGAAATGGGAAAGAGATTTGGGTGTTTCTTACCCTTTTGATATATGGTGTGAATCCTGGAATAAACTCAGAAAAGCGATACACTGTATAAATCTTCATGAACAGTACTACAAACTTCTTCATAGATGGTATTATGTCCCATCCTCATTGCACAAAATGTACAATACTACCTCCAACAAGTGCTGGAGATGTAAATTAGAACCGGGCTCAATGTTACACATTTGGTGGGAATGTGATAAACTTTTAAATGTAAGATCTGAAATTATTATTTTATTTAAGAGTTTATTTGATATTGATATGGTATTGAACCCGCAATCCTTTCTTTTTCATATTGACTTGCCCTGGGAAAATAAATCGAAATCGTATTTGGCTATTAACATTTTAGCTGCCGCCAAAATATGCATAGCGCGATCTTGGAAAATGGAACAAGCTCCACTTTGGTCTCAAATTATAGCTCAAATAAATTATCAATATACAATGGAGAAATATTTTTACCGACTTCATAATAATATAAAGAATTATGATTCAATTTGGTCTCCATGGCAAAGATGGTTCTCCGGGAATGGTTAAATATACCAAATATTATATAATCCTGGCAATTGCTAAGTTAAATTATTATTACTATAGAAATATTATCAATATCTCTCTCCTCTCCCCTCCCTAGTTGACTTGGGAAGCAATCTGGTCTTGATATCGTTTTGTATCTGAATGTCATAAATTTAATTTGTTAATGTTACTCTGTACATTCTAAGAATGAAAGGTCTTTTTGTAACTGTCTATTTTACAATATAATAAAAAAAATAATAAATAATAAAAAAAGAAATAGTCTCTTAGTTTTAAAACTAATCTCTCCAAAACAAGAACTCTGCGTCTCATGATACTATTATGAATTTAAACCTTTCCAACCATCTAGCTCTCACATACAGTGAAGGAAATATTATTTGATCCCCTGCTGATTTTGTACGTTTGCCCACTGACAGACATGACCAGTCTATAATTTTAATGGTAGGTTTATTTGAACAGTGAGAGACAGAATAACAAAAAAATCCAGAATAACGCATTTCAAAAACCTTTTTTCATTTTTATTTTCAATTTGAGATCCTGACATATTTCTATGAAGTCTTACAAATTACAATCATTGTTCTACATACTACAGTTGTAGGTATCATTTATTCATTATTTATTATATAGTATTTGCTCACACATGTGAAAAGTGCAGTCACCTGGTGTTTATTGTATGTTTTTTGGTTTTAAGTGAAACAACAGTGGGGTTTTGTTTCTTTGGTTGACTAGCAGCACATTATTAATTTTCATCAATTATTTATTTACTATTCATCACTTTTTATTTATTGAATAGTTTACACAGTTTGCACACCAATCACTCCAAATGAACCTATATGTACAGGACCATCTGAAGTTTGCCAATGAGCAGCTGAAGGATTCAGAGGAGAACAGAGAAGAGGTGGAAACATTATGCTTTGGCGGGTGTTTTTCCGCTAAGGGGACAGAAGAACTTCACCGCATCAAAGGGACGATGGATGGGGCCATGTAAGGTCAAATCTTGGGCGAGAACCTCCTTTCCTCAGCCAAGGCATTGAAAATGGATCGTGGATGGGTATTCCAGCATGACAATGACCCAAACCACGTCCAAGGCAACAATATAGAGGCTCAAGAAGAGGCACATTAAGGTCCTGTAGTGACCTAGCCAGTCTCCAGACCTTAGTCCCATATAAAATCTGTGGAGAAAGCTGAAGGTTCGAGTTGCCAAACGTCAGCCTTGAAATCTTAATGACTTGGAGATCTGCAGAGGAGTGGGACAAAATCCCTCCTGAGATGTGTGAAAACCTGGTGGCCAATATCTACAAGCATCTGACAAAGGTTTTGCCAGTTGCCACCAAGTACTAAGTCATGTTTTGCAAAGGGGTCAAATACTTATTTCACTAAAATTCAAATCAATTTTTAAAACTTATCTGAAATGCGTTATTCTGGATTTTTTGTTGTTATTCTGTCTCTCACTGTTCAAATAAACCTACCATTAACATTATAGACTGGTCATGTCTTTGTCAGTGGGCAAACATATAAAATCAGCAGGGGATCAAATATTTTTTTCCTTCACTGTATGAATACTTTCTTTGCCCCAACACGTTAAAGTGGTTGGGCAACATTTGATGGGACTCTTAGCATTATTATAAGGACAGCGCAGTCTTCTAAAAAGCTGACAAGATCTACCATTGTATACCATGTGCATCCTTGGTACATAGACCATTGGTAACCCTCCTGGGGCCACACACACACATAATGAACTGAAAAGCTTTGTAGGCAAGACACAGGCACAAATGGGGTGAAGTCATTATACATTATGCCATAGCCAAGTGTGTTATCTGTAACCAAACACTAAGAAAGTTACTAGTAGTGTTTTAAATATGTACAAAAAATCTATAAGAATAGGATTTCCATTCTCAACATGAATGAAGATTTCAGTGGCGGAAAAAACGTTACCAGAATCTTCAAGGGAAAGTCTTCATCTTAGTGAGAAACGATGGGTTAAGCATATTTAAAGGTTGTTCCCATTTAGCTGTTAGTTTTGTATTATTATCTATAGATATAATTTTCCACAATTTAGCTGCATTCAGTTTTTAAGTGCAAACAGCCAAGATATTGATAAACCAATTATCACTGATGCAAAGCAAATTTCTACTTTATCTCAATTAGCAGGTGTCAACAGAATAGGTCAAGATAGTTTAACATCTGAGATAATGATATACTTCAATAAAACAATTTTGATCTGTTAATTAGGAGAGAAATTGGGTACATTATTTAATGTGCAGACCAATTCATATCCCATATTTCCACTTGAAAAGAACGGTTTATAAATATTTTATCAATAGGCTAATAAAGTAAAACAGCGTACAACAGATAACCCATTTCAAAAGGCTCATAAAACTATGCGCTGTTATAGGGAAGAGTGACCATGATTTAAAGACATTCAATTCCCTAATTCATTCAACAGCCCAGGAGAGGTATCTTATGGTGACAAAGTATCAGACTATACTTCTAGGAACATTTGTATTTCTTCTCTCCTCCCTCTTTATGTGGAAGCAGGACAACATAGGGAGTTAGGTGCAAGTAAGATGAGAAAGTAATGGGGAAAGTAGGTAGGGCTTAACACCCATCATCCAGAGATCAACTGCTTGTGACACAAATCCATAGATAAATCAGGTCGGTCTAGAACAATGTATCTTAAATGAGGCCATCGTGACCTCACATAATAAAACATTGGCCGCACAGCTATCCACCAGGGCATGGCTACGCTGGATCAAGTAGCCACCAGGACATGGCTGTGGTTGCATCGGTGTCCACACACAAATAAAATGCACATGCCACAATATTTACACTATTAAACCACAGGCTACGTTGAATTATAAAATTGCAGACGTTTATGGGTTATGATGTCTTACTCCCTCTGTCTTTCTTAGTAAACAAATAATAAAATAACAGGTTTACCTTTGAAAGACACATCGAAAGTGACAGTAGATAAGAACAATTCAGTTCATCTAGTCTGCCCAACAATGGTCTAGGTTAAAAGCAGGAATACTTGCGTCTCAAAAGACTGACCCAGGTAATTAAAGTAAGGGGTACAGATCATCAGTGGAAGTGTCCACAACAAACCTTTACAAATACAGGGCTACATGCAGTCATGTGAAAAAGAAAGTACACCCTCTTTGAATTCAAGAGTTTTATCTATCAGGACCTAACAGCAATCATCCGTTGCTTAGCAGGTCTAAAAATTAGGTAAATACGACCTCAGCTGAACAACAACACGACATATTACACCGTGTCACAATTTATTCAACAGATATAAAGCCAAAATGGAGAAGCCATGTGTGAAAAACTAAGTACACCCTTCCTGTTTCCATAGGAATTAAGATGCTAAATAGCAGGTTCTTGTAATCAAATGCACACGATTACCTGATTATCAGCAAACAATGAATGTTATAACCCTTTCCAGATCAGCAATCTGGGAAGGGTTATAAGGCCATTTTCAAACAATTTAAAGTCCCTCATTCTACAGTGAGAACGATTATTCAAAAGCAGAAAACATTCAAGACCTTCCCAGGAGTGGACGTCCCAGCAAATTCAGAGTGTGCAATACTCTGAAATTGCAAAACAACCCAAGAGTTACATCTCAGACTCTACAGGCCTCGGTTAGCATGGTAAACGTTAAAGCTCATGACAGTACAATTAGAAAAAAGACTGATCAAGTATGGTTTGTTTGGAAGGGTTGTCAGGAGAAAGCCTCTTCTCTCTAAAAAGAACATGGCAGCACGGCTTAGGTTTGCAAAGTTGCATCTGAACAAACCACAAGACTTCCGGAACAATGTCCTTTCGACAGACAAAAGTGGAGATATCTGGCCATAATGACCAGTGCCACGTTTGGCGAAAATCAAACAGCATATAAGCACAAACATCTCATACCAAATGTCAAGCACGGTGGTGGAGGGGGTGTTGATTTGGGCTTGTTTTGCAGCTACAGGACCTGGGGACCTTTGCAATCACTGAGTCAACCATGAACTCCTCTGTATACCAAAGTAATCTAGAGTCAAATGTGAGGCCAGCTGTCTGACAGCCAAAGCTTGGTGAAAATTGGGTCATGCAATAGGACAACGATCCCAAGCACACCAGCAAATGTACAACAGAATAGCTGCAAATGAAAAGGCTTTGCAAGTCCAGACCTCAACCCGATTAAAATGCTATGGCAGGACCTTAAGAGAGCTGAGATGTATGAACAAATGCCTGTAAACCTCAATCAACTGAAGCAACGTGGGCCAAATTCATCCACAACAACGTAAGAGACTGATAAAGTCATACAGACTACTAAGTTATTGCTGCTAAAGGTGGTTCTACAAGGTATTGAATGATAAGGTGTGCTTAGTTTTTCACACATGGCTTTTCCATTTTATCTTTATTTTTGATCAATAAATAATGACACTGGGTAATATGTCATGTGTTGTTCTTCTAAGGTTGTATTTACCTAATTTTTAAAACCTATGGAACAGATGATTGTTATTATGCCCTGATAAAACCATAGAATTTGAAGAGGGAGTAGTTTATTTTTCACACGGCTGTACATGAATGTTACAACAGCCTGTGTGCATGAAGTGCAGAAAACTATGCATATGACATACCTGATTCCAAGATTCATTGTTTCCGCAGTTCCAATCATGCTAATAGCCAGCAGCATGTTGTTACAAATCTTTGCAGCCTGCACATAAGTTGTAATAGTGTTAAACTGGCATCAGCGCAAAGACAAACCACCACTGACCCAAAAATGTTAAAAAAAGAAGCATTAACTTTATTAGAAAAAGAACAAGCAAACTTTCAAAAAATGATTTTAGTTCCAAAACCTTTAATTCTACTTTTCATATAAAAAAAAAACATGGTGTGAATAACATTTGGATAGCTACCGAACATTCATACCACATTACCGACATATATTTGTGTGTTAACATCTAGGATTCTCGTCATTATCAGTTTCCTCTTTTTTGTGGGATATTCCCATTTAACATCTTTTGTATGGCTCAACCTACAAATATCTCTACATGGGACCTTTTCCTATTTGAATAATAAAGCTGAACAAAATCTGTACATACCTGGCCTGTGCCAACTTCACCACAGTAGACCACATTGGCTCCCATACACGATAACAATTCTTTTGCGGCATCAAACTCTTGTTCTACGCCTCCCACCATAAACGTGAGGTTTCCAGCACGGGCAGCCCCGACACCTTACAGGAAGAAAAAAAGGGATACAAATTTTAACATGTAAAATACCCACCATTAAACACAGGCCCAGCAGAGAAGAAATGTTTAATTTAACCAAAGTCATGAAATTTCTTGGACTCCACAATAAGACATCATAGTTTCACATATCTAAGAAAACATTGAAAAAATAGAGGGTGTTACAACTCCGAGTATATAAACATTTATTTAAATGAAAAGTTGTTTTACTACCCTCTAGTTTCTAAGCTTGTTTGAGCAGGGCCCTCCTCACCTGTTGTCTCTGTTAGTCAATGTGTTATATTACATGCTACTTGTTATGTCCTGTGTACCCATTGTACAGCGCTACGGAATTTGATGGCGCTATATAAAGTAATAAATAATAAATAATAAACTGCGCACCCGGACACGGTTAGAACTTAGCAGAGACATCATGTGGTGTCCCTTCTATGCTGTTTTTCATTTATTTTGGGGTTTTACCCATACCTCCTTTCTTCCCAAATTGCTCATTCCTTACACTCTTCAGTTTTCCAACTTAAAAGCATGTTATGTCTGTTTTCATGTCATGACAGATTCATTCCCCATCCTTTTTCTTTATTGTTCTTACTATGTCAGCAAGTCCCCTGCGGCTCTCGAATAACTATTCACACTATATACCCCTTATTTTAATTATTTGGAATTTATGTTGCCATTTCCTCTACAAATCTTAATTTCCATAACTTTAAATATTTGTTACAGCGCATCATTAGAGTTTTAGTGATAAAGTCATCTCCACAACTACTTGCAAATTATTCACCATCTTCTCAGAACCTTGTAAACTGTAAAGCACTGATGGAGCTGAGCAAAAACAGCACAATGGACCATCTTAAGTAGGAGCAATTTTGATACATAGTGCTAAATGTAGACAACCGGGAACAATTCTAGTTGTTGATTTGTTCCATCTCCATATTCAGCCATTTTTCATAAACATAGCCTAAAGCATCCAAAGCCATTGGCTTTCAGAACGATGGCAGAAATATTCCAATCACATTTGGTTAATAATTATTTGGAAAATATATTTCAGAAAACGAAATATAATTTTTGTCATGCAAATACACCTCAGAATGTCCTTTCACCTAATGCTCTGGCGTTCTCTCCCTTCAACAGGAAAAAAGAGAACACATTAATTACTTGCAAATGATATTTTACGTATCGTTCAGCTACATTTATTCACGTTTCACAATAATGAATTTTTGTAATCCTGTTATATGACCTGGAGCAAATTAAGATGATAATTGAAGCTTGGTTTACAAACAAAAACCTGGTATTATCCATCATAGGTCAAGGGCTTTTTTATCTACATTACAAGCCACTTAACAGCTAGAGAGGGTCATTTATTAGACTGAAATTAATGCCGACAATGGTTCTCAGTTGGTTAATTTTTCAACAAACCGCATTCTCTCAATAGTATACGGTACACTTAGGTTGGAAATAGATAATATTTACCAAAAAAGGATAAAGGACAATTCATCATGAACAACACATATTTTATTACACAGAGGTTGTTATTTGGGACATTTCGTTAAAACAGCAGATATGACTTTTTTTTGTATTAACACGTATTCATATATAAACCACCCAAGACACGACTGCACTACTTGTCCAACCACAGGGATTCAATTGAGTTTCAGAAGAAAGATGATGAAGAGAGTTCCAAAGTATTATTATACTGCAGCTATGCATTTACATCAGGGGCTAAGATGGCTATACCGAAAAGAAGAGAGGTTATACCAGATATTCTTTCCAGGGATTGAACAGGCAAAGAGTGTGTCTCACTAATACCTAATGCACATACTGCTCTAATTTTTGAGGGACAGCTGCTTGTTTAGTTTACCAGTGCCTACTACAAGCCTCCTGACAGATAGCACCTCATCACAAGTATTGGGGTACATATTCATATACTCCAAATGTTGCATCAACTTGTAAGTGGGTTTGGGGGAAAAAACCTGTTGACTCCCATGTATCATATATGGTAGATACACAAGCCACAAGGTAATGAGCCGACAAGCCAAAGAGGTTTAACCAAGTGACCGTCGAGAACAAAAATACTTTGGGAGAGGAGGCTGGGCAGAATTGATCTTATAAGCCTTATATTATTTATTATTCTTTTATATAGCGCCATCAAATTCCGTAGCGCTGTACACTGGGTGGACAGGACAAAACAATTTGACTTACAGAGACAACAGGTGAGGAGGGCCCTGCTCCAACAAGCTTACAGTCTAGAGGATCTATCCTCTCCAGGCTTCTCTCGCAGAGTGTATGACTTCATAATATAAAGGTACAGCCAAGTCAAAAACATTGTCATGTTACTTTAAGATTCCATAGGGCACTGGGCAGAGCTCCACAAGTCAAAGGCTCAGAAGTACTATACAAGTGTATTGAAGTCATATTAGAAGCAGCTACTGGATTATACAGCTTGCCCTTACCCATATGCCTTCTGTAGCTATATGGGACACTGACAGGTCAGATCGTCATAACAATAAATGCAGGAATAATAATGGAAACAAGGTTATTTGACATATGGCCAATTTTTGGTTTGAAAAAGGTCAACACTTAACATTCAGTGCTACCACAAAGGGTTTTGCCTGGGCTGGTCTTCGACCAGATAGCACCAAAGAGCGCCCCTGTCAACTCCCTCCTCGTGTCTTTTTGCCTTCCGTATGTTTCATTTTTGTTACAATTCCAATGTGTAACTTGACTGAATCTCTGTACTTTTGCATGAACAGCAAAGGGGATTCCTATGAACTACTTTTTAAGTTTTATGATATACTCTTTTGACTTCATTTCTATTTTTTTCATTGGTTAGGGAGCTCAGATAGGGCTAGATGCATGTCCAAAAACCTTATAGCACAACTAGTGCCAAACATGACCAAACATCCCATTTAGCAGACTAGAACATGACTCCCAACATCTAAATTGGCTAAAGATGGACATACGCTGTTGATATTGGTAATCATACAATTTCTGCCTCTTTAATACACCTCTGTTCACCTGGTGTCCTGCGTATTTAAAGCATGCGTCCCTACTATGAAGCATGGGGGTGTCAATGTTCTCTGTGTTCAACAGTTTGTGGAAAGAAAACTCAGCAGTAGTTACATGGTAGATCAGATAAAATACATTATTTATCCACAAAAATGTATTCGTGTACACAGTTGTTGTTAGATTGTTTTGGTAGACCCACTTTAAGGCGAATAAAAACATTGACTTGAGTCCTTTGCAGAACCATTGTTAGAATCCACACATGTTCAGTGTCAGTGCCTACCTTGTGCAAAGACTGATTATATACAAACACATAAACTAACTGGGGACTCGTTACTTGGGGGGGGAAATCTTAAAACACAAGCGAAGAGAGACTTCCATTGATGTGGCTCTCAGAGGAGTTATATACCATGATTCTCTGTACGGTAACCCTTGTACAAGATGCTGTTCAATATATATAACCATATGTGCATGGGCCATTATGTAAATAACCTTATAGACTATATAAATCCTTTGCATCTGTAAAATGCGAAACTGTCAGTAAGAGAAGGTATTTGCATACAAATAATAATCGAACTCAATCCAATGGGGTTTTTTTAATTGGGCCACAATGAAGAGACAGACTGAAATGCAAATAGGTTAAACAGAGGTTGAGAAGCCACAGAGCGTTTTCGTAAAATATGTTTGGGATTCTGGAAAACGTCTAATGGAACAACATGAAAAGGTTCTATTAACCCTGGGCCACCATAAACACTAAATCACTATATCTGCTTAAAAGAGCAGAAATGCATTAACCATTCTCACACCAAAAGAGAGGGCCAATGGGACGAGGCCAGCAATCTGAACTGTCTTTAAAACACAATTGTTCTAATCATTTTCTACAGATGCAGCCTCACAAGGGGCTGCTGTCACAGGGACCATTTACGACGTATTATGGTGTCTCTATTGTTTAACGGCGACATTCGCTAAACAGGCGACAGCTGGGACAGAAAGCTGCTACTAGAGGAACAATATAATCCTGTGAAAGTAATCAACAAATTTAAGGGTGTTAATTAACTTTACACTTTATCATGTTCAATTAGTTGTCTTTTCTAGCAAGGATTGCCATGCACAATCGGTTTAGAGCGTGCCATGTTTGATTTGTAAGTGATCACTGTTTCTGTTGCAAAGACCATGTCAGATGCTCTCTTGGGCTTGGTGACACAGATGAATGACTTCACACATGTTAAGAAATAGGGTGATCTAGTTTAATATAAACTCACCATAACATAACCCCTTGTTAACATATCTCCCCCCCCCCGCTCTCTAGCAAAACAACACATAAAAGAAAAAAAACCCAGGTTGAATGATATTACATACACATAGAAATATATGCATACACAAAATGTGTGCATATATTATATATAAACACACATATACACAGATAGATATCAGTGCGCACAGATCACATTATATGTGATAAAGATCAAGAAAGCTTATTTTCTTCACCTTTATTTTTTCACAAAGAAATAGACTGTTCAAAGCATACTTTATACATGCAACATGCAAAAAAAAATTCTCCTAAGTCTATTAATACAACCAGGGTGAGTATTGGTAAATCCAGAGGAAAGTTAATTGTAAAAACCTAATAATGAGTTAAGTTAAATTTTAAAGAAGGAAATTAGGGGCTGTTTTCATAAACAGCTGAAACCTCAATACGCGGCAGCAAAAAGCATTAGTTTCCAGCATAAGATCTGCAGGGAGCAGGAGAGCGGTCGATAGATCCTTAAATTGGAAGCAATAGTCGTTCTTGTGTCCCAAGTTGGCAGCTGCTGCATTTGCAGACCTGGTTCATTATTTACCCATAATGACCATCAAGCTCCAGTCAAAGTCAGATCACAACAACTGTCAGCAGCTCTTTTAATTAGCCTTGTTTGAATTCAGATAAATATCACAATAGAGCGACTTCTGCTGAAAAAGCAACAGAATGTAGCTAAAGGGTAGAATTTATCTGCCACTGGAGCGCAGAGCATTGTGAAGAAATTCAAAAGGAAAGACGGATGGGAAATACGAAAACACAACAAAAAGTACAAGCTAGTTAACCAATCACAGTAATAGCGCTTTTATGGCTGATAAAAATAACGCATACTATGCTCTAATATATAACTAGTTACTTTTAAAAATAGTCATAAAGCTCATTAGGCTTACAACTTCTGACAATGTAGTCTTTGGAATAAAACTCTAGTCAGACAATATTTATTCTCAAAGATGCAAAAGATCTGATCTATAAACACATATCGATCCATGCTCTTTTGCAGCGAAAAAAGAGAGCACGGGTCAGTGCTAAAGATGATTGTTATACAGTAAGTGTAAAGATGGTTGCCATTGCAGGGCATCCCCAGTTATTTTAGGGACCCCAAGCCAAAAGAGGTAGCAGATCATGTCTAACCTGGATACTGGATTAAATACAGAAGCTTAGGACGGCACTGCTAGTGTTCACTTTTTTTTAATTGACACTGTGTGTATATATTCTCTGGATTCTCTGATGAGGCTTTGACGTACTTAGGGTTTTGGTTTTTGCTGATCTTCCATTCTGCTGGAGGGCCCTCAAGCAATATCACTCAAATTAGCCAAGGCAGGTAATTTGCTTCACATAGTAAAAATGATCTACTACTTGTCAGAGTGAAAACAACCCAAAAAAGTAAAAAGGGGCTTAATACCACCAATTTAACTACATGTATCAACAGGTCATTATTCAAGGTTAGTGAAAATCATCAAACTTTAGTTAAAAGTGTGTAGCCAGATTTAGAGCCATGTTTGATGGTTGGATTTACCATCTAACATTGAGGACCAAACTTGCACTGCTAGCCATCCCAGGAGCCATGATAATAAACTGCAGCATCTGTGCCAGCTCACCATGATAGATATATATATATATATTGAAAAGCTTAGAGCCTAAAAGGGTACTTTTCAACCTAAGGCGAGGAGATTGGGACATATGACTTCCCAACTGTAACCTGTAACTTTAGCCTGTAACCTTTGTAATAAAGGTTAACCAGATCTGCTTTGAGTTTTGTGTAATTTTCTAAATTGTAGTGTCTGTCAATAGAGTTCTATCAGGGGGACTCCATTTTTCATGGGTTTCTCACCGAATTAGTTCATTTTACAATTATAATCCTTAAATATCGTAGTATCAGCAAATAACAATTTGAAGTGAAGCAGGTACATTTACACAGGCAAACAGCCAATTTCTACAAAATACGTGTTGTAAAAGACTGCACGACCAGGTGCGTCCTGAAAAAGCCTTGTTTTCAAGTGCTATTTTGGTACAAATAATGTGGGTACCTACCTAGAAATAGGCCAGGTTGCTTTCTTGGCACTGCTTTATCTGGATGGAAGGTGGCAGGTGTAGGGTACTGCAAAATCTGGAACCAAACTTAAATATGGGTACCCTATACATGCCCAAGGTAGTAGCTGAACTTTTACATTAGTTCCTACATATTACTCTACAAAGCGGTCAAGAAGCTAAACACAGAGTTGCCCAGCTCAAGATGGACCATGCGCTTTTAGGACATATCTAAAGACTATTTCTTAAAGATAAAAAACACCCTTGCGACTACAGCACATAGTACTTTAAAAACTGGAATATTTAACTAAATCCACTTGTAAGTATTCAGCATCTATCTCCGGAAAAAAATAATCTAATGATTGATTACATGCTCAAATACACTGGACAGCTATGTTACCCATATCTCAGACCCCCAGAAGTTTCTACTACAGTACAAAGATAGAACAAAACAACCAAGCATTTTGGAGGCTTTTTTTCTATCATTGGATGGGACTGAGGCTAGGAGTGTTAATTATTCCTCATCATCAGTAATTATGATGACTTTGTTTCCAATAATAAATAGCTCTAATGAGAGAAAGCCCCATCTCAAGGAACATAGTGGTGCATTAGCATAACCGTCCAAGAAATATACCCGATGCTGCAGCCTCTGCTTAGTTGTCATTGAATGATTAGTTAGGAATTCATAATTACCAAAAACCACAGTGTAATTTATTAGGTTCTGTGACAGTTCTAGTTCATTAGAACATGATTACCAAATAGTGACCTCTAGTGGTCCATGCTTCTCCAAAGATTTCTGTTCCTTATTAACAATGAAGCACAAGTCACAGACCAATTAGACCAGAACATGCTGTCTGCTTGTCACACACGTACAATGTGCAATCGTTAACACAAGCATTAATGCAAGGCTGTGAGATCTGCAGCAAATTCCACTTACTACAGCTCCTAACGTCTCGGGAAAGTTTGTGCACATGTTGGGTCGAGTTCACCGATGGAAACATCCATCCATGCACAGTACATATATAAATCGAAATAAATAAAAGATCTGTAAATGTTTCGGAAGGACCTAGAATATGGATTCTTGAATAACTGCATAGAGTAGAAATAATAAAATGCTAGTGTGTTAGATAAATGAGCGTGCTAATGTGTTTCCTGACGTCAGCTAGAACATAGTAAATAGTAACTATATTTCTTTGAATACACAATTTTAACCCCTTAATGACAAAGCGCATACATGTACGAGCTCGAAATGCATTGTTTTCAATGGGTTTAGGGACCACCCATTGTCCTTAAGGGGTTAAAAACTCATCCCATTATTTATAACCTTTTGTTGGTCATTAGCAGACAGTTAAAGTTAAATCCACAAGTTCACAGATATCCCTATGTTTTTTTGTTTTTTTTTCATCTGTCTCTATCTTTGGCATTACCAATATAGGGATATGAAAAGGATTTGCAGTAATGATTTAATAGCTGCAGCTTAATGAGTTTTGCTTCCTACTGCAACCGAATCACTATTTAATGCTATTATCAACAGTTCATGACCCAGCCAGCATGAAATGTCAACCTGATGAATCTAATGGCTGCTGACCTCAGGGAAGGCAAGTTGCCCTGCCGGTGGGATATTCTTACTGGCACTTACTGTCCTTCAATGGAAAACATCAGGTGCATAGACCTTACACAGGGCAGGCAGCCAGTCCTCTACATTCCTGCATAGAGCATCTGCTCATTCAGACGTAGAAACAGTAGGGTGGTGGGCATTTATACCAACTCATTGGCCAATGGCACTGCAAATTAATTTAGTTATTACTGTATTGCTTGACCCCCCCCCCAAATTTGAATATTAATTTAGGAAAAAAAGGAAGCCTGAATATAAGACTTACCTATAGGAAAAAAATATGTCTTCTTATTAAATAAAAACTATGATTGAGAAAAATGCATTATGCCTTATACCCCCCTATATGCCACTCCGCACCACGATAAGATATAGCACCTGCCCGCCATAAGCCTTATACCCCCTATATGCCACTCTGTCCCCAGATATGCCTTATACCCCTCTCTATGCCACTCTGTCCCCTTAGACTTACTAATGCATTCCCAGACTTGTCCCCCATGCTCCAGACATGGTGTCTAGTAGGGGCATCTGGTGGACAATTTCTCTGTCCTTTTATCTGTAAACAATTTTAATAAATGACTAATATAGGACAATCAAAATGGACACATCTCAAGTAAACACAACTGGTGCCATCTATTATATACTGTGGTTTATACAGTCAGAGCTGTAACTAGGGTTCTCACTGCCTGGGTAGGAACAGAGGTTCCCCTCAGTGATGACATCACAACCACTCCTGGAAGTGGAAAGGAGTATACTGTGGGTATATTGCTGACAGGCATCTCATGTGTCACCCTCATATTGTGGTGTCTAGAGCAGCTGCATTTCTTGCTCAACGGAAGTAGTTCCTGTAACATTCAAATTAGTTCACTAGTTTGGTGAAGTACGATGGAGCGTTGTGAGAAATGGAAGAAATAGTTCAACATATGCTAATATTCAGTTAGAGATATTTTTTTTATAAACTCATATTGATATTTTTCAAAATCTAGAAATCATTTAGGTTTTGATTAAAGATGGATAATTAAAATGCTTCTAATGTACAGCAGAACATAGGGGTTCTATGTTGAACTTCTATATTTAGGTTGCCAGATATAACTATTCCATTTCTGTTGCATGGAGCTCAACAATACATCTGGGAGACAGATCATTGCTGAGCCACTTGGGAGTCTAAACAAAATCACATATATAGTTCATATATTGTAGCTTACAGACTTTAGCTGCTGATGAAAATTAGCCTTATTGGAGCTCCTTGGTTGAATATAAAGGAGCTGATGTGGCATTATGCCAAACATACTGTATCTAAACAAACAGTGAATGGTGGAAACTGCCAAACCTAATTGGGATGCCTTGAGAATTCAGAAATTGTTACACTTAACACAAAGTGTATTTAAAAACCACTTCTAATAGAAACTACATAGAGTATGATTGTTTTGTATATTAACTACTCATTATGAAGATCCTAAAAAAAGGTTTAGCTTTCAATAAACTTTACATCGAGTTTGCTGGAGAATTGTGATGTCACTTTCTTGACTTCACTATACATTAAGAAAAATCAACTCCAGTGAGTTTATGCTGCAGGAAGAATTTGGCTGTCCACGAATAATGCATACTGAGATATACTATATGGACAAAAGTATTGGGACACCTGACCATTACACCAACAGGGACTTTTATGACATTGGTATGTCCCCTTCAGCATACCAAGGCATTTAGGACAATGCTATGCTTCCAGCTTTGTGGGGACAGTTTAGGGAAGGCCTTTTTCTATTCCAGCATGACTGTACCCAAGTGTACAAAGCAAGGTCCATAAAGACATGGTTGGATGAGTTTTGTGTGGAAGAACTTGACTGGCCCACACAGAGCCCTGACCTCAACCCCATTGAACATATTCAGGATGAAATGGAACAGAGATTGCAAGCCAGGCCTTACGCTGCTGGATGAATGGGCAAAAATTACCACAGAAAAAATCTTGTGGAAAGCCTTCCCAGAAGAGTGGAAGCTGTTATAGCTACAAAGGGGGACCAACTACATATTAATGTCAATGCATTTGGAATGCACAAGTACCTGTTGGTGTAATGTTCATCCGTTCTCATACTTTTGTCCATATAGTTTATCTTCCTTATTCCCCATTGAATCATGTGTTATGCAGGGCCAGTTGAGTCTTTATTCCTAAAAAAATCTGCCAGTGTTATCCCTTCATAATGAACAATGAAGCAAGGGAATTGAAACTACAACTCTCCTGCCAACTCTTCCTTTAGTGAATAAAACCCATAGCGGTAATTCCCCAGTCAGACCACCATTATCCAAATGCCGTAACAAAATTAGTGCATACGGCTTTAAGATAATCTATACAGTTATTACTACTCTCCTGACGTGTTTGTGTCACCTTTGTTATTCTTTTCTATAAAACTGAAATGAATTAAAACTTTTAACCCTGATTATTTCTTTGAGCAGCCTATGGGCTTCTCATGCCCTTTCTCATTTTCTTAAGGACAAATCTAAAGTTACACTGGTTCTTTCAGATAACAATGTATCCTAATCTAAACAAAGCAAAACTTACCACCACAATCAAAAAAGACAACTCACACATTGGAAGCAAATGGCTAATTTAACATTACTACACCAGTAAGTTAATAGTGACCATAAAGACAGAGCATTCTAGGTTAAGGAGATGATTTTATTTTTGGAAGCTTCCAACAAACTTAGCACGGTACAGTTAGTCGAAACAAATCTTTTTCTATTAGCAATGTGATTTCTTTGGAACAGACAGGCATGTTTACGTTATTTCCATCTTTGGTTTTCGTGCATCGAAAGGTATTTTTACTAGCTAAAAACATGCCAGAGAAGAGCACATTGCAGATAATTGCAGAAGAACATCATTGTTTGGGGAATGTATAGGAGGTCCAACGAGGTAGCCATCCAGAAAAAGCGCCCTAAGTATCTTTTACACATGGATATCGGAGTCATGTGAAAAACAATTAATGCTATAGACCATTTAGGAGTCCCTTCCCCAAAATAGAATGGAGACTTTATTATAGAACCTGTGATAAATATACAGCATTACTGTGGTTAGCGTTACCTAGCATCGCTTTAATTACCAAACTTTGTGGCACTGGGTAAAGTGGCTATTACTGGGCAATCGCACTTAGTTGGTAAAAACTTACGGTAAATACAGAGAACTGTACTTTAAAATGTAAAACAGCTACAGATTTACTGTTTAGGAACCACACTGGCTCTTTGCAAGCAAATATTAATAATTTCATAGTCATACCCTGCAGAGTATATACAGACTAATTAAGAGGAGAAGCACTCCCGATGCCTTATGGGTACTAATTGTGAGAGATGAATAATGTATACAAAAGATGCATTAATGCACAATGGATATTTTTATATGCAGGCTGGTGCTGCACAGTGAATTGTAAATAACATAAGATGAGGTACAAAAGCCTTCTTTTGGGAATGGGAATATGGGTGTTACTGGCAATTAAGAAGATCAGCCATTTGACAATTTAATTGCAAGAAAAACACTTTTATTTTAACAGCTCTTCTATTAATACTTCCAGCTACATAAATTATTTGACGTCTACTTACAAAACATCAGTGCTTGATGGGACTATAAGGTTTATTTACCAGATTATGGGCTAAGTAACAATTGTAAGCATGTTTTGAATATTGTATAGCATTTTAACCACTATTATTAATAAAAAGTTTAAAATACGCAACATTTAAATCCCTCCAATTATCACACTGTTTAATACAAATTGAAGTATTATAGTTGTTTTTAAATGGTAATTCACACTATGATTTCTCATTAAGTATGTTAATGCTACTAGGTTGGAATTATTTGACAGGTCCGCGGTAAAGCATAGAGAAATGCCGCTTAAGGAAGTCATGTCTCCAGCTTACGGCAGCTGGTCAGACATCTTGTTTATTTACAGGAAATGCGCGCCCCAAGGATCTAGGCCTCTGTAAGGTTTAAGGGCACAGGCGCCGTTACACTAAATCAGAGTTTTACGCTGTAAAAAAATAGGACCGATTTCACACACAGACAGTGAAGATTCCTAACAGACTTCTTCAGAGTGTTCAAAAAGTATTTTTCTTAGCGAAAAGGTCACTTTGAAAAAGAGAGAAAAAAACAAAATGCTATATTATTCTTCATGAGAAACAGTAACAAAAAGAAAAAAAAAAAGAACAAAGAAGGCAAACTTTTTTTCTTTTTTTGCTTTTTACAATTTACAAGAGAAAATGTCTGAAACAATTGAGGAGGCTACTTGCTGAGAGAGCCTGAGAAAGCAGACATTTTATGGGAAACTAGCGCATAATTAACAGGCCAGAAACACAGAATGCGTGAGAGTCGGGAAAGTTATGCCAGGGAGATGTGAGGGGGCAGAGAGGGAAAGAAAAAAAAAAAACAAAAAAAACTTCCCTCCGACTACTGTGTGAAGCCAGGAGCCAGACAGAATTCTCTCAAGAAACAGAGAGGGTGATACCTAAAACTGGAAACAGACATGTGGTACGGCAAAATGGCTACCGCCAATTCAGGCCCTAATCTGGAGAGTCCTAATGCAAAACATACGATTGGCTTCTTCCATTCACAGCAAATAAAATGAAAGCTCAAGGGTTTAATTAAAAAAGAAATATCAATGACTACTCAAAGAAAAAAAAAGCCACCAAGTTAAATTATCTTTTTTTCTCCTTTTATCTCTATGGGTTTACATATGCCTTCTACGCCACAGATTTGACTCTGGAGAGATGCAGGGTTTTGTCCCTACCAACTTCCTATGGGTCAGTGATGCTATATGACTATGTTAGAGACAGGCTCTTTCCCCATACATGTTTCAGGTATGATACCCTGCACCTCTTGGGCTAGAAAGACAAGCTCTTTGACTTAATAAATAGCCCAGCACCCCTGAGACCCTATAGAAATATACGCTGCCTATTTTGTCCCAGGATTGGCTAAGAACCTCAATCAATTCGCCTAAAGCGGTAGAAAGTTTGGAGGGAGTTTGGCACATGTTAGAGAGAGCATGGAAAATCGCCAAGTGTAAATGTTTCCTCGGTCCAGTAACACCAAAAATGAGAATACACTTTTTACTTCAGCTTGTATTAAAGGTGCTGAAGCAGCACTGCTGAATTTAACACTTCTATAACTAAATGCAGCATTAGAAAAATGATCACTTAATACCGAGTGCCCAAATCCTTCACAGCAATGATTACGTTAAATAGTCCCGGTTTTAATGTATATTTTTTTTAATTGTTGAATGTGATACATTAGCAACGCAGATAGGTGCTTGCGTGCGACTAAACCTTTATAGTTAAGACCAGATCTCTAAAGGCTTCTACGTTTAACATGCTAGTAAAATATATTTAACCTTAGCGGAGCGGCACCTGACCACTGGCATGGTGAGGTTTTTATTTTTTTTTTCTAAACTCACTAACTAAAGATAAAAATTTATTATATAACACATACACATACCACACACAAACACAAACCACTAACAAAAAATAAAAAAAAAAGACAAATCCTTCCCTACACCTTTGAGATTATATATTTGAAATTTACTAAATAAATTAAATAAACTAACCCATTTCAATATAATGTTAAAACTTGTGGGTTTTTTGTTTTGTTTTTTTTGGGGGGGGACATTTAACCAAACAATTTTTACCTCTCATATAAATAACGTGCAAAGAATTGCCTTAGTGAACGCAGCCTGATTACCACAATCTTGACTGGTTTCCACCATGCATTCTTTAGCTTTTGAAATATGACCACCGGAACTAACATTCAATTTTCCTGCAAACGTACCATGACAAAATTACAACCCTGTCAATACCCACTGAATAAATAAACTCCTTGTCAGATCCACATTTGCAATGAAATCACAGAATTTCATTACAGTTTCAGCCCCACGTCAGAACTTCTGAAAATGCCCCAAAAATAAAAGTTGAATGAAAATTGAAAAGTTATTCCCATATTAATTCAAATACATGTGTAGACAGAATATCATATGTACATACAATTGGTTCAAATGTCCAGTTATAATGCTCACATTGAGAGATGGTCTTTGTCTAAGATTCAGAATAGCTTTATGCCTATCCTATGCATGTTTAAATTTCCTCACTGTATCAGCCTCTACCACTTCTGATGGGCAGCTGTTCCATTTATCTACCATCATCTCTAAAGTAAAACTTCCTTCCATACAATTACTTAGCAATTGACGGTGTAACAAAAGGAATCTCAAAAGGATATTTCCATTTAACTTAGACGTATAACATAGTATGGAAAATTAAGATTCTACTTAGACTTAGAAAATCCAGGTTCTGGTTAGTATATCCCTCTTCTTGCTGGATGTTCTTTGATCAATTCATTTTTTAATAGCCATGCAATCTTTAATGTATCCCCTGTGAGTGTCCAATTCCACCAAGTCTCTTATGGAAACTTGAAATTATTAAATCCCAGTTACAACACAAGATCATTTACACAATTTAATGTACAGATATCGGACTCTGCCTTTACTATGCTGTCAAAATATCAGTAAACCTACCTAAAAGTACATATATACTTTCTGTCTAGAATAAATCATTAAAATTTCTGACCATTTGTAGACTATGAATAGAATATTAATCTTTATAGATTAATAGACAGTCCTGCCTGCGGGAGCCCACATAGGCTGTGACCTGTATGTAAAAGTGGGCAAACCAACCATGGTGTGGCATAAACCGAAACGGACCAGATGGCCCGTAACACAGAAGAGGAGTTGTTTCTGTTGGCTGCGCTCCTGCTAGATCTCCTCCTGACAAGCCGAGCCAAGTCAAGAATTGGGCCCAAGGCTTACATAGCTCTACCTGTACAGCACAGCGTTGTATCAAATGAGAGGATTTAATTAATGGAATATACCTCAGAAGAGGTTTCAACATTTAATATGATCTCTGCATCTGCACCTTATCTAGGACATGGTGAACATAGGGTTGTGGATACGGAAAGAGGAGGAGATCCACCATGGCACAGAACAGAATTTGGAAACAATAAACACATAGAATATTCTTTTTACAGATCTCCACATTTGCCAGCCATTCCACTAGTACAATGTGCCCATCATTTCTGAACATCAAACACAAACATTTTTGTAGTGTCCCTATAAGGAGTTCCCCTCACCCTCATAATTCCAACAGATATTATGGGTTTGGTGTAAATTTAGACACTTTAGTCTTTAGATTTTTTTCGTTTTTGCTAAAAAAAGCCATGTGTACGTTTATTACATACATGGGATTGAAGGGTCAACATTGTTTATAAATATATATAGTATGTATAACATTATTACAACATTGGATGTAAATGGACTGTAGCTACCATGACCCAGAAAAAAAAAAGAAAAATCTTTCCAGAAGTAGATATCATAGCTTTGACCTTGCATAAGATCAACACTTCAAGAGGTCCTGGCTAACAAGGTCCTAGGCTCACAGAAGTGGGTTTCTCAGCCCTCATAACAACCCTCGCTGCTAACTGGTTTCATCCCACCCCTCGTCCCCACAGGTACCATTCTCTGACAGCCAGCATGAAAGGATGCTCTGACGGGGGACACTGGCTGTCAGAAGCCACCAGCTGGCCTGCCAGGGCTCTGCAGTCACAAGGGCCAGCTGACAGCCTGGGCGTTGCTAGCCATGCTGTGTACCGTGCCGTCCAGCTGCTGTGTGGTCATGTCCATCTGGAGAACTCCAGCAAGACAAATATCTCTGCCTGTCAGATTTCTTCAGCGGCCCTTGTTATGCAAATTCAATTACTCAAGTGTGCCTTATTAATGCTGGCTAACTGCTCCGAGAAGCCATCTCATACTGACAGTCAGTTCACATTTTAACTCGCCAGAAGAACCTCATTTATTTCTGCTTAACAATTCACGTGTAAAACTAAAACAGAGCAGATAAAGTACATCATGCTGTAACCTCAGAGCACGGAGATATGGCTACTAACAAGGGGAAAAAAAAGCACAGGGAAATAAAACTCCTAATTAACTGAAAAAGACTATTTTTACACAATTTTACATAAATGTAAAACCTATGCCTTAATATAAAAAGTTATATATAGATAAATGTAGCTATTTCAAACTAAACATAAATTACATATATATATATCTATCTATATATATATATATAGATATATATATATACACACACACACACACACACTATAAGAAATTAAATGTTTGATATATAAGTATCCAGATTTTATAAAAAATCTATTCACTATATAGCTAAATATGCAAGAACTCTTTGTAGTGTTTTTTTTGTTTGTTTGGTTTTTTTTTTTATCATTCACCCAATTGCAAGGTGTCCTGAAGGAATAAAACGTCATTTAAAAACAAAAATGTTAAAAACATACTTAGTGCCAAAATTGTGAGAAGTAGAATTGCTTTTTTTATATACAATATTTACTTTTCCTATGGCTAGAAACTATATTTTCTATATGCTTTATAGAGCATTACACAAACCCCAAATGCAGCATATAAATGGTTAAAAAAAAATCTTAAAAACGGAAAGAAAGACTGTTGAAAAGCTCACATCTGTAATGCTGTGGGAATGTTTCCTCCTCGATATGTTTGCATCAGGGTTAGACCGCTGATTTCCAACATCAAATCTAATTGACACTCTTGGGAGCCTGTCATCCAAACGCATCACGCTCTTACTTCACACAGGAATGTAGGACATTTTGTGAAGTTTCTATGGAGCTCCATTATTTTGCTCAGGCTGCTATATTTAAACAATAATGGTGAGCTGCAGCCAGCAAGACATATTTTGGCTTCATGAATCAGAGCGCATAAAATATGTTGTCATCGGGAACTCCTACGTTTTAATCACCTAATTCTACTGTGCTATGGGACACAAAGACACAACCGAAATAAATGCTGTTAGGCAGCTATTTTAAATGAACATATGATGTCATTTTGTGACATAACGATATCTTCATTAGTGAATCCACACAGTATGTAATATACCAGGTATGGTTGTCGGCTCTATGGGAAAAGGATCTTGAAATTTGCTAAAACATGGCTACCCATTTTTTTTTTCTTCATGTAATTGAGGACACCCTTGTAACATGAGTACGAAGATAAATCCACATTCTGAAAACGTAATTGCATACAGCAAATATTTAAAATATGTTCTGGCAACAGGTTAATAGTACATCTCAAACTAGCTGCTTGGCATTTAAATCATATATTAATAGCAATGCATACATCGCAACTGCCCAGCTTTTGACAGTCCAGTCTCTCTGCATGCTTGGACATGACATCACTTCCTGTGGTACAGTATGTATGATAGTGAAGAATGGAGATAGCGTGTGTGTATGTATGTAGGTCGGTGTGTTGGGGGGTTATGGAAAGGAAATTGTGTATGCAGCATGACTTAGGTTTGGTGTTGGGTGGATGAGGTGCATCCTGCAGCATTACCCAAGGGTGGGTGCCAATGCTTTGTAACTTTGGATGGCTGGGAAGCAGGTAAATGCCCATATCAAAATCAACTAAAGGAAAGTAAATCATACGGCAGTTTATGTGCGACAGACTATGTCTCTGTGAATTAAAGCTTAATATCACTAGCTAGGTAAGTATTCACAGGCAGTCTGTGGCACTTGTGGCTAGTTGAGCCAAGCCATACTCCTATGCCCTCGCATGTAGAAGAGTCAATACAAACACTCAAAGAGTAAAGCAATAAAATGAAAGAGGAGACTGAGCTCTAGCTCATAGCAATAACTTACCTAGATAATATAAACTAGATGTCTAGGACCAATCAAAGCTGGCTTGACAAAAAGCGTTGAACATACAGATCCTGAACGTCAAAAGCACAAGTGTCCTGGAAAACCAGGTGTATTATTGACTAAACATTCATCGTTTCTTGCGGAAAGAAATGGCATTGTGCTGTTATTGCTCTTGGACAGTTTTGCAAGGGGACATATTTTCTTTAACAAAAAAAAAAATGGAAATGTTATCAAAGGTATACATTTACATACGGTATTATTGGACCTATTTTGGATTATTAAAAGCCTACTGGAAAATTTGTTAAACAGAATATCTAAAAAAATAAATGTATAATGGAAATCTTCACTCTCTGCAAGTCTTCACTCAAATGTTATAACTTGGAAAAATTGAACGGGTAAATCAGAGATGTCTCATAAATGGTGCTGGCCAATTAATAAGGCAAATAGCTGAAGTGCTTCATTAAAATATTTTAAGTTTTAAAACTTATAAAACATAATTAGTATGCATCAAATAATTGAAAGTTTTTTAAAAAAAGGAACAGTGGTATTATGATATAAACTATAACCTACGAAACAGAGCGGGCACAACCATGCTCCGGGGAAGAGCTCTGTGGCACCAGGCTAAAAATATTTTCCTATTTTCCCGGCGACTCACCTAGCAGTGTTTAATCACAGTTTATAAAAATACATAATCATTTTGCCTTGAGATAAAAGCAGGAACTTGTATGACCTTAATTTTGCCTGTTTTTAGTAAATAACACAAAAGAGAAAAACCAAATAGAATTATAGTGCTCCAACTCCCTGCAGTTAGCTTAATAGCACGTTTTATTCTACACCAAACAGTTTGAAACTCCACTCCTCGACACAAACGCACCACAAAAATTCACAATATCGTTTTTTTATATAGAAACATTTACAAAATAACTGGCTAAGAAAATGTACAAAAAAATGGAGAAAACAAAAACAAACAGTGAAAGTATAAATTGTAATCATGTATTTTATTAGTGATCAGTTTAGTCTGCTTTAATGTGTATCATGTTATAGCGAGCTAAAATATTAATACTATATACACACACACACACAGTGTTCACATTGCCATGGACAAAGTTATGATTACATTGCTACTGATATCATTGTTCCATGCAAAGATTTCCTTTGCTTCCATGTTTTGCCAGTTAAAGTTACATTACCACTTTTTCTGTTTGAAATTTCAAACTGTTTATAAATCTTTCCTTCATGGGAAAAAAAAGAAAAAAAATGAACCAAAAGCTATCACACAATATTCAAATTAGAGTCTATTAAAAAATAAATAAAAAGGACATAGTACAGAGTCTGTGTAAAATAAAACCATGAAAAACTGCTATAGTAAATGTACAAGCCTATTTAGGTTAAAACGAGTTATTTATTCAAATCACAATGCATTATGGAATGGCATGAACCGTACATCCAATAACATTTTGGCAGCTGGTGTTTATTTTATGACTTTTGAGAAAATATATGTACTCATGTAATATTCTTCAAAATATTGCATGTAGTACTTGAATAAAAATGTATTTATAAATAACTTAAACCCAAATAATTATAATGAGCTTTGTCACGTTCTATACGTACAGTGCGAAATTCTCTTGCAATGCAACTCTTCCAGGAAAAAAATATTTATACTGTGATGTTCCACTTTTATATCAAAATCACAATGTAAAATAATAATACTAATAATAATACCGGTAATAAATATATTGGAAATAATGCTACTTCAATAAATCCCTATATTTACAGTATGATATTATATACCGATTTAAAATCGTGTGGCTTGTATCTGCTAAAAAAGATAAAAAACCTGATAATTAAGATACTTTAATAAAAATTGCATTGCATAAACAATTAGAAATGCAGTTCAGCTCCTTGTTAATAAACATATTCCTTAGTAAGAATTCAGTTTGTCATGAAGTTTCATGAGCAGATCTTGCAGGTAATTAAGGAAATCATTTGAAAGAAAAATTAATTACAGGAAAAAATATCCTAAACAACTGACAAGGTATATAAAAAAAATCCATTTGTGCATTAACTAGTTAAGATGTAATAATTATGCAATAAAAAAAACATTTGCTAATTGTGTAATAAAAAGGTGTCCCAGCCATGCACTAGTAACTTGTATTTCTTTATAGGGCTCTCAATTAATGGCTTAATTTACACTTCGAATATAGATGTGCAACATGTGAAAATTATTACATGACAGAAAAAAACAGCAATGCCGAGGCGAAAGAATGAATATTTAAAATAGTAACAAAAAAGGGAATAAAAACACAATTAGTATTAGTATTATTGCTAATTATTTTAATAATATTATATAATATATATTATATATTAATAATATATATTTAGGTTATATATAAGATTTAGGTTTTACATAAACACTGCCTTTCATTATACTTTACAGAGAACACATTGGATTTTAGAGAGTTTCAACATATATAACAAAACATAAAAAAACAAATGGTCTCTCCCAGTCCCAGGACTATTTCAATATATATATATATGCACGTGTGTATTTTCTATTCTATTTCAAAATAAAAAAATGCCATTCTACGCAACACAACTCAAGTTATATGAAGGTACCGAAAGACTTTTGATAATAGAATGTCTTGTTATTCACAAGTAACGCCTCTGCCAAGAGTATTTATGTTGTACTCTGAAATGAAATTATTAAAATCTGCGTTTTACAAACAGAAACAGCAATTCAAGCCGGGGAGCAAAATAATTACATGGTAACAAAGGGATCATTACCTGCTGAACAATATGATGAGCTGATACATGTGCTATAACACCCGTTTAATACACAATAAAGCTCAGTACCTGCACTGTGAATCAGACAGGAGGATGGATGTTTTCATACTGTCTGCTGCCCCGAGCATGTTTGAATGTATTGCCATCTTGTGGTGTAATGCTTTATACTAACACGCTTGGATTACATGGTTCCAAACATGCTTAGCTTTATCTATACTTCTAGCAGAAGAGCTTGCAATGCATACAACTGTTTGACATTGACCTGACATTTTATTTACTTTTATATATTAATATATACACATATTATGTAGATTAGATTGTAAGCTCTTTTGAGCAAGGTGTTTTGTTCCAAATTGTTACGTTAAGCACTCATTCTTAGCCCCATTAATCTACTCTAGAGCACTGCGGAATATGACAGCGCTATATAAATCTAAACCTAAAATATTTCAGGAATATTTCAGGAAATCGACATTAACAAAAGTTATGGATTCCCCCCCCCCCGTTTCACTTAAAATATCAACAGAAAAAAAATCCCAAGAAAATATCAGCTATGATTTAGGTTCAGTATAAGGCATTTATGTCCATGCATATATTAATGAAAATTAATTACTAATTAACACCACAACCCCTCTCCCAATAAAGGGTTATTCTACTGGGAAGGCTTTAGTACTTAGAGGAAAAATGTATACAAGCCCACAGAATAAAAATGTTAGCCCACTAAAATTTAATGGCTCCCCAACAAAAATTTATAAAAAAAAAAAAATAAATAAATTCAATAACACAATATGTATGAAGAAAACTTCTTAGCAATTCAACACTGTATAATTAATGCCATGGTAAGAATGTTTTTATGGTGTGTTTTGGTGGGTTTTTATTGCCATCAAGTTCACGATGTAGGTGGGCCGCCTTTTAATCCCTCCGCAGACAAAAGCCCTAAATAAACACAGATCCCTTCCTGGGAAAAAAGTCCACTTTGGTTAAATGGCAAGGAAATGAGTAAATCATTAGTAATCTTTAAAGCCAAAGCTATAAACTCAAGTTACCTTAAAGTTAAAATGAAAGTGCCTTGCGAAATTCTCCAAAGTTCTGAGGCAGATAGAAATCTCTAGCTCTCAGCTCCAGACTAGGCGCCAGCTGATAAATAAACAGCTTCGAGTCAAGACCAGGAGAAATCCCAGCTTTTCAATTTAATGGTTTTGGTCAAGAGTATTTATTGCCTTTTGTGTTTTGCCTCACTTAGTGGCAGAAGAAGAAATGTAAATTCATCATTATCTCTTTTGGTCGCAGAAGACCCGAGGTTACTTCCATTTCATTAAAACAAGACAGCAACTAGACACATCAAAACAGAAATGCTTTATCACAAAGATTCAGTCCATCTCAAAGGCGCTGTGGGATAACCTGCACCTTTGTAGAGTTTTAAGGGCTAATTTCACATTATTGTTCTCATTATTTGTGATTAATAACTATTTCTTCAACAACACTTGACTCAAATGAAAAGCAACAATCTGTAAGCATGGGGGATAAACTCACCAAAGGCACAAGTGAGTTTGGGTGGGATGAGACATCTAGAACCATCAAATTCAATATGGAATCAGGACATAACAAGCAACAAGTAAGGCGGCCCATGCTCAAATGATCTTATAATCTTAATCATTGGACCTTCTGACAGGAGAGCCATACCATGTTCTCCATAATGGTCATAAAGTAATTATTTACAGCGCAGTAGAGCCAGTCATAAAAATACAATTCTCGAGTGAAAAGGTTGGTATGTTCCATTTATAACCATTGTTGGTTGGTTTTTAACCACTGCAGATTGTTATTCCGACAACAAAACTCTTGTCAAGTTTATCAATATATCTGAAAGGGATCAAAAGTCACTGTTTAGCTAAAAATAAAAGCTTGCAATGCACGTTTGTCACGTTCACTCCTCTAGATGAAGAATGTGTGGAATAGAGATGACATTAAAACCCATGGAAACCCGTAAGTTTCTCCCGAGGGTGTGGTAAGAGGCATGGTTCGGGGAAAGGGTGTGGTTAGAGGCACGGTATCGGGGGAAAGAGTGTGGTTAGAG